>OW386285.2:85919277-86141777 GCA_936432065.2 Rutpela maculata
ATACTATTTCGAACAATGTATTCAGTGTTGCACGAAAAATAGTTCGAATTTTAGTTATCAATCTAGATGGCTGCGAATATGTTAAAATTAATTTTGTTCCAATGTAATTCATATAAAAAATACGAAAACGTCAATATGTCCAATAATATATCGTACAGGGTGCTGTAAACTGCTGTAAAAAATCACATTTTTCAAAATGACTCATTTATTTTAAACATTATGATATGGGCCACCCGGATATTCAGAAAGCTCTGTTTAGTAAGGGTTAAACGGTACCAAAAGTTCCGTAATGTGTAATCGTTACCGGCAGGAATGACAATTTTTATTAAGAAATTTATAATTTATATCTAACTTCATTTAAATTTTGATCAACCCTGTATATTTGTGTTAATATTTTATGATATGCCACTCTCTGCAGGAGGGCCTCTGGCTCATTCTTGTTGCATATCATAAAATATTAACACAAATATACAGGGTTGATAAAAATTTAATTGAAGTTAGATATAAATCATAAATTTCTTAAGAAAACACTGTCATTCCTGCCGGTAACGATTACACATTACGGAACTTTTGGTACCGTTTAACCCCTACTAAATAGAGCTTTCTAAATATCCAGGTGGCCCATATCATAATATTTAAAACAAATGAGTCATTTTGAAAAATGTGATTTTAATGAGTTTACAGCACCCTGTATGATTATTGGACATATTGACGTTTTCGTATTTTTTATATGAATTACATTGGAACAAAATTAATTTTAACGTATTCGCAGCCATCTAGAATGATAACTAAAATTCGAATTATTTTTGTGCAACACTGTATAAATTGTTCAAAATAGTATAAATGTATCCAAAATGTGATCTTTATTTCAAAAATGTAAAAACATACAGGGTGGTCCATTTAGAAAAGACCATTGGGGCCATTTCCGGTGAAACGGGAAGTCATAAATATGGCGGATAGGTCTCAAAAAGTTTTAAATCTTACCTAATTTCACCATACAAAATTTCATCCCGATATCTTCAAAAACAAGGAAGTTACAGGGGTGGCCTACTATTCGTTTACACCCGGTATATATATAAATGTATTAATATTTTTATGCGATGTTATTATTATTAGTACTTCTCATTAAAAGCCTCTTAGGAATGAATTTTGAAGAGTTTTTTCGTGAATGAAACTTCTAGATAAAATAAAAGTTTGTAAGCTCTTTATATTCTTTTATAAAATTACTATAACAAACCATATTTCCCCAATTCGTAAAGCCAGTTCATTAAAATTATTCTTCATCGCTTTTATCACTATTTAAATTTTTTATAAATTTGTTATTGTCCTTGTGGAAATTACACAACTGCACATAATTATTGCCTGTTTTAATAAAATGCTGAATGTGTGCTAACGAAATATTTTATCGAACTTCTCTAAACGTTTCCTTAAATATATGAGGAATAAAAACCAGACTACAATCAACAGTTATTCTCTGTACTAATGTCCCGTCGAGCGCTGAATTACGAATTACAATCCTGGCCGCGTTAAGTGCAACAACTATGTATTGCCACAAAACGCTAAAGTTTCGATTGTAGCAGACACCAGCCGAAAAACTTATTCCTACTCAAAGGAGCTCTCGTGCCAACCACTCCACACCACTTGCAGATTGCAGTTTCGAGCTATTGGCTCACGTCAATGCAAGGTATGACTGGAACGAGGCTCTTGTTCACTCTTGGTACATGACGAGAATCACTTTCAAGTCCAATTTGGCGTACTTTTAAAAAAATATTTTTACAAAGTCCAATTTTGTTGCACCTTTGAAAAAGTATATTATATTTTTATCCTTGCCACTATATACTTTCACTCTCATATCCTGAACCAAAACATATTTTCTTAAGTGAAAATTTGATGTTTCTTCGAATTTTCACCTAGTTGTTTCTAATGCCTTATGGAACTCATAACTGTCCTTATGGACTAAACTATGGCTCTGTAATCCCTCAGACTCTTGAAAATGTCCTAAAATGAAATTTTCATTTTGCTTTCGACTTAGGTCGATTCTGGAGGGTTCTGCAACACTCCCAGGTAAGAAGAGGATCTAAGTACACATCAAAAAATTTCGTACAGTTCGGGTTTTTTACGCTGTCTAAATTACGGTATGAAAATACAATGTTTGTTGTTTTTTCATTACTTAGTAGTAGTTTATTTGCTGTAAACCAGTCTTGAAAATCTAAAGCACGTAACTTGTTGTGCAAGTAAAGATATTACTATTTTTACTATTCTTAATGCTATTATGACTTCAGTCCCTGCATTGATCTAAAATGACTATTATTTTATATCAGAAATAATTTTTGTCACTTTTTACCAATTACCAAAATTTATATAGGTACGTTATCTTTTAGACACGCTGTATAACAGATATTTTCAAAAAACTATTATCCCTCAATTCAATTTGATGGTGATTCCAGAAATACTGGCAATTAAATCTTCCACCATGTATCCAAACAATAACCCCATCGCTGACAGTGACCGAATCCAAATCTTTCAACAAAGGATAAGGCGGTTTCCATCCTCTTGTAAATGAAAACCAGAGGCGAATCCCACGAGGCCCCAACGGACGAAGAGGATTTATAGCTGTGGTCATGTTGACCTGCGGACCAGTGACGTCACCGCCGCGGGGGATTGCGCATAACGAGCTGGTGGCTAGTGGGATCCCGCTGCGTCCCGAGATTTCAGGTGCAATACGATTTCCAACAAGGCTTCACATTTACAATCTTGTCGACGTGCTTATTACAAGCTAGTCCTGTCTCATCATGAGCTTGACCTCCTGCGATGATGCTAGGCATTCTGTGGTCTTGGTGGATGTGTGGTGGGAACTCTAGATGACCGCTCGACCGAGATAGATGGTTAGATGGAAGCTACATGAAATATTATGTGGTTTACGTCAATTTTGATACATGTCCTGCTAGCTATATTAAATATAAAGTTAAGAGGATGATTTGCGGTAGGACACATAATATTTTCATTGATATATATGAAAAAGGTATATACGGGTGGGCGTGCACCTTTGACCAATGAAATATGCCCAAAGGCGGAGATAAACATATTGTGTAATATAAGAGAAATAGTTCAAATATATTTCTGTCGTACAGAGTCGAATTCGCGTTGGGTGCACAAGAATTTTTATTTAAAGTAATTTGAGAAGGAAAACTGAATGCGGTTGTAGTGATTCCTTAGGCAGTGGTTTTTAATTAAAAGAAAAAACTATCTGTAGGTACATAATGTATATTTATAGTGTACAGGGTGTCCTAATTAACGCGTTATGTCCGATTTTCTCGGTAGTTTTTGAGATAAGTATTTTTTTTCCGGGGAATCGATGCCGCTAAGAAACATATAATTGAACATCAAAGAAGAATTGATCGTATTATTTATGTTCTTAATTGACTATTAAAGGAAAATAAAAAAAGGCATGTAAATTTTAAATATCACTTCCGGTTTACATGGCAATGGCTTTCTTTTTCTTGAAAATAGAATATTAATTACTTCCACATCCAGTGGAAGTATAGTAACAAAAAAATTTTTGGAAATTTTTATTGTTCAGATAGGCTTAGACTGTCATGAAAGGTCGACATTTTAAGTTTCAGCGAAAAAAAATTTCTGTCTGTCTGTCGGTCTAACTTTTTTGTGCGCACGATTACTCTGGAACCGTTTAAGATATTGACTTGAAATTTGGTACACGTATGTACTTTAACGGGATCTGGAACTAGATTATATTTTCATCTTATTCCATCGAAGGGTTGGAGTGTAAATTGGGGTAAATGGGGAGGTAAACAGGTAAATCAAGCAGGTAAGAATCCGTAAAATTGGTATTTAGTATATATAAGAGAAGCTAAGGTCTCGAAAAATTTTTTGACATTAGCTACCCCCATTACCCCATTTTTTAATGGGACAAAAAAAGTGTGATTTAGTGTATGTACAAGAACCAAAAACTTCAAAATATTTTTTTACTTTATAGTCCAAAAATTTTTATTGAAAAATTACCAAAAATCCTCGCTATGTTGGGGTGATTTCTATTACGAATAACTGGCAAAATAAGGATACATATATTACTTCCGCATCCAGTGGAAGTATAGTAACGACAAAAAATTTTTTTTTAATTTTTATTGTTCAAATAGACTTAGAATGTCATGAAACGTCGAAATTTTAAGTTTGAGTGAAAAAAAAATTTCTGTCGGTCTGTAACTTTTTTCTTGTGCGCACGTTTACTCTGGAACCGTTTGAGATATTGACTTGAAATTTGGTACACATATGTACTTTAACGAGATCTAGAACTAGATTATATTTTCATCTTGTTCCGTCGAAGGGTTGGGGGGTAAATTGGGGTAAATTTGGGGTAAATAGGTAAATAAAGCAGGTAGGAGTTCATAAAATTGGTATTTACTATATACAAGAGAAGCTAAGGTCTCAAAAAAAATTTTGGCATTAGCCACCCCCACTACCACCTCCACCCCATTATTAAAGAGGATGGAAAACAAAATTTGATTTATAGTGTGTACAAGAATCAGAAACCTCAAAATATTTTTTTACCTTATCCACCCCCACTGCCACCCTCTATCACCACCCCCCCACCCCCCACCCCACTACCGATGTGGGTTATCGTTTTATGGGTTTTTGAGGTAGACGAATTCAAATATTATATTATTAAACAATTATTTCCACATACAACATTTTTTCGTTGTAAGTGACTTGGATAGAAAATCTGGATGTGGAAGTAGTGATTCTTTGGGCAGCGGTTTTTTTTATTGTTAAATTAGTGTACAATATCGATAATTCTATCATTTCCAATTGAAATTAAAATTTTGTGGACATGCCTATTGAAAGTCGCATTTCGGAGAACTTTACTTTGCTTTTTTTTAAATTAACGCTCAATATATGTACCATTTGAAACGCCATAAAAAAAGCTTTGTTTTTATAATATGGTACTTATCTTAAACAAATTTTGTCTAATTTACTATAAATTTACAATTTATCAAATTAGCCATGGAAAACAAAAGTATGTAAATTAAAATAAACAATATGTTAATTCTGTCTAATTTCACTTTATTTTAAATAAAATGGAGAATTTCAATAATTGATACAGTGTGTTTCACTTGAAATGGTAACACCCCAATAACTTTTTTATTTTTTTTCCGATTTGAATCACATTTTACTTACAAATTAGTATCTACTTATGACCAGAAAAACATTCGCCTCCTACGGTACCAAAGCCACCTGCGGTACCAAAATATGTGGAGAAAATCGGAAAATCATATTAGGCATTTTTTTGTCGGAAAATTTTGTTAATAAAACTTGTTCAGAATTATCCAAAATGGTCAAAATTTAATCCAAATTAAAAAATGAAAAACTTGAAATTTTAAAAATTTTGAAAATAATTATTTAAAAAAAAACTGTAAATTGCTTTACAACTACCTGGCAGCTTGGGTTTAATTTCAAACAAAATTGTCATAGTACAGTTTTCTAAACGAAAAAACCCATTAAAATGATATTTTCGGACTTTGACATTATTTTAATAAAAATTTATATATTTTTTATTTTGATTAAATTTTGGACTTAAGGTTTCTGAACAATTCTGAACAAGTTTCATTGACAAAATTTTCCAATAAAAATATGCTTAATATGATTTTTTTATTTTATCCGCATATTTTGGTACCGCAGATGGCTTTGCATTTGTAGGAGGTGCATTTTTTTCTGGTCATAAGTAGATCCTAATTTGTTCCATACTTAAGTAAAATTTGATTCAAATCAGAAAAAAAAATTAAAAAGTGAAACACACTGTATATTTTTCGGACTACCATGACTTAATGTAAGAAAACATAAAACTTAATATCTACTATAGTTTTTAAGAAAAATACTGTGTCATATATCATTGGAAAGATTTTTCTATAGCCTTTCAAATGGTGTAAAGATATATTTAAAAAAACCAAGGTAAAGCTCATATCTCCGAAATTCGACTTGTTTGAATTGTTTTGCTGAAATGATGTTTGGAAAATACATGTGATATCCCATAACTTTTATTTTTGAACTTATTTACGTAACTCCCAAAATAAAGAAGTTAAATGAGGTTCTAACGTTTGCACAACCACCCTGTACTGTTGACTATAATAGGGAACTTTAGTCTAGTTAATATAAAAAACACGTTCTCAAATAAATTAAACATGTTCTGATAGAACATATTAATAATAATAATTTTTTGTTTTTGTCTTTGGTGTTTTTCAAAAAAATTGCCGCCCTTGAATTTTGCCGCTAGAGCCCCTATAGCCCCCCCCCCTAAATACGCCACTGACTGCGCTCCGTCAGAAACCCTAAAATACCTATATGCATGTTTGGAGCATATTTAATTACAGCTAGATCTATCAATCCTTATATGTTTGAAATCAGGGATAAAGGATCTAAAAGAATATGTAAAAATATACAGGGTTTTCATTTAAAAAGCAACCCTCATTGTTATATCACGTGACATATGCAAGCAATTGTTTTTTAATTGCATTTAAAAAAATATGCATACAACCCTACAACTCTTATACGAAACTTTTTTTTATCTTCAATAATAACATAAATAAAGGGGGGTCAAAATATAGTTATAATTCGTCCGCTGTCCTGGATTCCTAAATTTTTTAAAAAATTCGTAACCCGCATCCCCGAAAATCTCCAGATATCGATTTTCATTCGAATACGACCAGAGATAACGAAATTCATCCGCCATCTTGGATTCCTAAATTTTGACCAAAAATTCGTAACCCGCATCCCCGAAAACCCCCAGATATCGATTTTCAGTCGAAAAGGATCATAGATGACGAAATTCGTCCACCATCTTGGATTCCCAAATTTTGACCAAAAATTCGTAACCCGCATCCCCGAAAACCCCCAGATATCGATTTTCAGTCGAATAGGACCATAGATGACGAAATTCGTCCACCATCTTGGATTCCCAAATTTTGACCAAAAATTCGTAACCCGCATTACCGAAAACCCCCAGACATCGATTTTCAGCCAAATAGGACCATAGATGACGAAATTCGTCCACCATCTTGGATTCCTAAATTTTGACAAAAATTCGTAACCCGCATCCCCGACGTATCGATTTTCAGTCGAATAGGACCATAGATGACGAAATTCGTCCGCCATCTTGGAGTCCTAAATTTTGATCAAAAATTCATAACCCGCATCCCCGAAAACTCCCAGACACCGATTTTCAGTCGAATAGGTCCATAGATGACGAAATTCGTCCGCCATCTTGGATTCCTAAATTTTGACCAAAAATTCGTAAACCGCATCCCCGAAAACCCCCAGATATCGATTTTCAGTCGAATAGGACCATAGATGACGAAATTCGTCCGCCATCTTGGATTCCTAAATATCTTAGTAGTATGAGATTCCTCGGAAAACCTACGTCAGACTGGATTTTGAACCATAAACTTATCTCAGAAACTACCGAGAAAACCGAGCATAGCGCGTTGACTGGGACACCCTGTACATTTGGCTTGGTAATAATTTCGAATAAATTGATTTCTGACCTAACTAAAAACCGCATTCAAATTTTCATAATAAAATTTGTAGGAGTGTTTATACAAAACGGTCCTCTCTATTTGGCACCTTTTATTTATGTATTAACATTTTCAAGAATTTCATCTATTAAGTCATTCCAGTAAGATAAAATAATTTATAAATAAATTTAAGATTACAATTACCAGAACTCCTAAATGCTTCCCTGCCAAGCATTCATTCGCGTCTGGTCTCCATGACAACAAGTTCCTCCCTAAAGTCTGAGAGCGTGTAAAGCTATGCGAATGCCGAGGCGAGTGCCATCTATTGACGGCAAAATTGGAAACTATTTATTGAATCTATGTTTGAAAATTAAGAGGTTATATTTTATCCACGTAATTAATTAAGGACTATCTAGGGCGTCACGATTTCGTTTTTTGTAAATTCCAATTTTTCGACGTCAATTTTTTCGTAGATCACGTGTTTTTGATTAAAACAAAAAATTAAAAACGTGACGAACTAGAATATATATTTTAATACATACGTACAAAATTTGAAGTTTCTATCTTCAAAAATAAGCCGAATAATTCGTTTCTTCATTTCACTGATCGCAGATTATACTCTTAAGTATTCTCTTTAATGTTTCAATTCCAATTATCTAACTAATAATACAGAGCACGATTTGTGTATGTAAAGGTAAACAATTGCAATTTGTCAATTTTCCTCCATAGAAAATTATCATTAAATGTTATGTAATTACTCTTAATGACCTAATTATATATTATTTGTAAAATTATGTAAAACTATTTCGATTTAATCAGTAATAATGTATTATTCCCGTTTATTTTCTAGTATACATGGTGGGCAGAATTAGATGGGATTTGGGGTTTTCTCTAAAACTATGGCAGATAGATAAAAATCAATATAGGTGTCCTGAGCTCGATTTTCGAGAAACAAACAATGGCGTAAACCTCGATCGTCTATCTTTTTCGACTACCGAGCTACCGAGCGTTTTTGGAAAATTGGCATTTTTAGATGACCTTTATATCCCAATTACCGTCGAATCGAAAATCAAGTAACACAATCTTAAGGCACTTTTTTGAGTAGAATCCGTTACTGATAAGAAAATTATGCATGTCTCAGTTTTCGAGATATAGACATAACTTAAATGGAACACCCACAGTACTTTGAATTTCTTTTCTTAGTTTATGTATTTAATCAAATATTTTTATGGAGTCTGCAAATTTTCCCCTTTCCTCATTTAAAGCAATTTCTGTTATTGCACATTTTCTCCTTCGATGCAGCTCCACATTCTCTCAACTAAAATTTAAACAAGAAATAGTTATTAAAAATACTGACAAACCAATATAAAACTTTCATTTTCTTACCATGAATTGTTTATTACTTGTTTTAGCAGCAAAAATAACTGTATTTTTATCACAAGCACATTCAGTTTTACATTTGGGTTTTAAATCGTATCTAAACGATGCCCAACAGGATGTATCATCATGGTCTTGTAATACCTACGGCCGTTTATTCTACAATATAAACTTACGTTAAAAATCAAATTCTTATATTAACATACAACATTATTTTATAAAGACTGGCATTGTTTCTGATTGCCACACTCCCACAATTAATAATACACTAAAAATTTGTCATTTTGTATGATACAATGTACACAAAATTACTAATATTACGAAAAGTTCAATAACTCGCCATTTGACAGCTTAAGAACTTCGGTTTGTTTTTCCTAATGTCTGAGATCTGTGACTTCACGCTCATGCAACCTCTTCTGGTATATATTATATATGTATTAGCACACTAAAATTTCATTAAACTTAAATTCGAATAACAAATTTAATTAACTATTTTTAAAATATTTTTTCACAATACAGATATATATGTTCTTTTATTAATTTATTATTATTTAAATAATTTATTTACACATATTATAAATTTGTATTGTTCATTTCCCTATTTTGCCAAATTCAATCGGTTGTAAAATCAATAATGGCGTGACAAAAAGTATATCCACATACATATTTTTACTGATGTATGGGCTTTTATAATTTTCCACTGAATGATAAATTAAATTACATTTAAAAGTCCGGGTCTGGAATTTTTAAATATTAATAGTATCAATCAGATGTTATAGATACAAAGAATATTGGGTTGTTGACGAATTTTTAAAAATGGTGAAATATGGTAGTGGAGGACTTAATTTAGTTATATATTTAATTTGGAAGAAAAATTCTTAGCGCAACATGTTTTAAAAAATTGTTAAACTTCGACTATTTGAATGTGCCGCAAAAACGGTAGTGACATCATAACGGCAGTTAGATGTGAACTTATAAGCAGAATAGATGAAGACGAATAAGTTGACATTGCTGACAAGAAAGAAAATAACCTCATATGCCAAAAGTAAATTTGACGTTTAGCTAGCAGTGATTGATATTTGCAGTTATTGTTAATATATTCTTACAAAACGACTAAGGCAGTATATTTGTAAAAGCTAATTCTGACATTCTACTTGCGGTAGATATATCTATGGTCAGCGAATTTTTAAAAAGATCGTTTTGACATTGCAATGGTTGGAAGTGCAAAAGCTGCAAGGTACTTACGTTACAGCTGCTATACACAGTACAAACTATTGTAATTTCTGCAAGAACTTTCTTTATCTTATCTTATTAATATTACATAATATGTCTAATATGTATTTTATTATTTAATTTAGATGAATTTGTTAACTATACTTTGTATTTTATTAAATATTTCCTTTTCATTGTTTTATTTCCTATTAACTATATACATGCGTATCTAACTGAAAACAACAAAATAAGTTTATCTACTAAAGAAATTATTTATTATCCATTGATACTTACTTCTAAGAAGAGTCAGAATGAGACATACGAAGGTATCAAGAAAGGTCTGTATTATAACAAAAAATAATAAATAGGTAAATACTTTATGCTTTTAGCAATAAACAATTATAACACATAATTCATAGGGCATTTATAACTACAATCCAACGCATTCGTAGCCATTTCCGACTGATTGTGTTCACCGACTTTAGATGACTTGCACAGTTTGTTTCATATAAATAGAGAATATTATTTAGGTATTATGCAAATCACAACTTGCACACTTTTTTATTTATTGTGAAAATACCTACTTTCTGTATATTGTTGCCCTAATCTGGGCACGCTAATATACTAGTTAGGTAAATACTTTAAAACACTTATCATTGGAGAACCAATCAAAACAACTACTCTCCTAGCTAATACTGACGAAGTATTGAATTACATGATGGGATTCATAGCATTTTAAAGAAAAAAAAATATTGAAAATACTTAAATCATTTATTTACATTTAGTCATTCACACTTTTTTTATTTATTATGAAATTATCTACTTTCTGTATATTGGTACCTTAACCGAGTCACGCTAATATACTACTTAGGAAAACAATTTAAAACACTCATTATAGGAAAACCAATCAAAACAACTACTCTTCTAGCTAATACTGACGAAGTATTGAATTACATGATAAAAGCAAATAAATAAAAAATAATTAATTGTAAAAAATAAATCAAGAATAGGCTTGTAAATAATAAATGAATGTTTCTATACTCTACTGATGAGAACTAACGAGTTCGAAAAAACTTGTACAACTTTTCTAGAGTTGAAATAGAATGTAAGGTTCAATAATAATTGTTGTGAATGACTGAATTTCAATAAATAATTTAAGTATTTTTAATATATTTTTTTTGCCTCAAAATGCCAGAAATCCTATCATGTAATTCAATACTTCGTCAGTATTAGCTAGAAGAGTAGTTGTTTTGATTTGTTTTCCAATAATGAGTGTTTTAAAGTGTTTTCCTAAGTAGTATATTAGCGTGACCCGGTTAAGGTACCAATATACAGAAAGTAGATAATTTCATATTAAATAAAAAAGTGTGAATGACTAAATGTAAATAAATGATTTAAGTATTTTCAATATTTTTTTTCTTTAAAATGCTATGAATCCTATCATGTAATTCAATACTTCGTCAGTATTAGCTAGGAGAGTAGTTGTTTTTATTGGTTCTCCAATAATAAGTGTTTTAAAGTATTTACCTAACTAGTATATTAGCGTGCCCAGATTAGGGCAACAATATACAGAAAGTAGGTATTTTCATAATAAATAAAAAAGTGTGTAAGTTGTGATTTGCATAATACCTAAATAATATTCTCTAATCATGATAAAGGCAAATAAATAAAAAATAATTAATTGTTTCATATAGTTTTTCAACGGCGAGTTTTTAAATTTCCTTTCTTAATTTATTGATCATCCTAGTATTAAGGGGCGTCTAGGGAGCTTCATAAATAATTAATAGCTAACAAATACAACTGCACTTTATTCCAACATAAACTAGACAAAATACATAAAAGCAGATTAAAGCCATTTCCCTCCTTTTAGAAAGTCAAAGCATGAATAACATTCTAATCTAGAGCCGTTAAGAATACAGTAATACACCCTGTTTTATCCACCAGTTTGGCGGGTAATTTAAATTTGTAACAGCAAGAACGCCACAACAAGTCTTGTAATGCGGCCGTTTTTCCTACAACATAAACCCATATTAAAAATCAAATTCCTACATTAAGATACAACTTACCACAAATAAAACGCTTAGAATACATTGTAATTTGTCACTTTACTTGACATTGAAATGGTCTCCACAATAAGAAGACTTGGTCCTTCTCTGGTGGCTTTGAATCATTCATTATTACGTTCAGCGTTTATTATTGGTGGTATTATTTACACAGTACGGCAGAAAACACTATCTGTACTTATATTTATCCATAACTAGATGCTGTTAAACTATACCGAATTGTAACCTATGAACGTCAGTTGAATTTGACGTTAAATATAATGTCTGATTAAACTGTCGTGATTGTCTTTTTTCTCCGTCGCTATCAGCGAGTTTCTAAATTAGTACCCGTTTCTCGTCGTTTTATAACTAACTTCTCTACAGACTGCCGTTATTATGTCATCTCCGTTTTAAATGCATGTATTTTTGTAATTAATATTATAATATTATAAGACTTTCTTTTCAACTTCTACATGTTTCTAATGATTTTTTGATGAATAATTGTTATTGTTTAACATAGATTCTCCTCAAATTTTAACTTAGTGCAACAACCCAATTCTATAGTCATGGGAAATTTCCTGATATTGTTAGGTCCCTGTCCCAACCTGCTTATCTTAGCGTGTTTTTTCGTTTTTATTTTACTTTTCTCAGGCTCTATTAACTGATTTACAAAAACCAAATTTTTTTCGAAAGGTATTATGTAAACCATGTAAACCTATAAATAAGTTTAATTAAAATGGATGACATGAAATTCAAATTAAAAAATAATGAAATAATTATTTTTTAGATGCCTTATGTATATTAACGTCCTGGCGGAGTTTAGCTACAGCTATTGCAACAGTCAACCAGGATACGCACACATAGACAACAATACCCAATCATTCCCTATGCATTGCCATCTGCCGCAGCCGAGACTGGAACTCAGGACAAGAGAGCGACTAGCCGTGTTGTCTCTCTTAAAACCACAGTCTAGCCCATTGCTGCCTACCTCGGAAGCACGTGAAAAATGCCACTAAACGTCCTTACTCTAGCCAGGATTTCAACCCGGAACTTCGTGATCGTAAGCCTAATACCGAGTCGGTTTTTGATAGGTAACTATGAAATGTGAATCTGTACATGCAATAATATGTATTAATGTGTCTTCTAGGACTATGAATTATGTCAGAATTTTTAGAATAATGGCAGAGTGAAACCACAAAAAAATTGTAAATAACACTAAAGTGGCGCTCTTTGGCAATTCTATCTTAATTTTTCATCAATTTTGACTTTTATTCATGCCATACACTTAATTTTCTTTCTTTATAATCACTGTCAATATGATACAGTTCGAGTTTTCATACTTACAGGAAACGTGGCAGGTGGATAAATGAAAGATCAAACAGACGAATGGATATTTTGAAAGTTATACAGAAACTGTCAGTAAATTTACGACCAATACTAACGATTTTAGAAACGTGCCTGGCATATAAAATATATTACCGATATATTCTCCACGATGCCAACTTTGTGTAACGGTTCATTTTTTAGCCATTAATTTCTATAAAAATCTACTAAATTATATTATTTTATATTTTTAGTAACACTAGTAGATTGTAATACAAGTGTGGCAAGGGCTTCATTGCAAAACGATGTATGAAAGTAGGAACACGAGCGCAGCGAGTGTTCCTATCATACGAGTTTTGCAATGAAGCTTCCCACATGTGTGTTACATACTATTTTTTCTACGGTTGTGAAGTTATTTCCCTTTTTTAAAGTCTTTCCAAAATTTTAAATTTGCTACCTGTCAGATTTTATTTAAAGTGACATTTTCCGCAGTCATTCTGAAGTTAGAAAATTTGTCTTTGTAATTGCAATTCATGTGTAATTAATGTACATTTATAGAATTTAATTGTTATTACCAGTAAGTAATATAAGAATCTTTAATAGTACAGTCACTGAAGGTTTTCACCTCCGATTTCGTTGAACCTCCATCGATTTTCATGAAAATTTGTGAGTAGTTAGAGGATACATCAAGAAACAAAAGTGACATAGTGCCAACTTGCGCGTTTACCCTGGGGGTGGATGCCACCCCTTCTCGGGGGTGGAAAAATAACCCCAGAAACCGATAGAGGCACTAATTCTAAGCAAAATTTGTTATATAAAGTTATTAAAATAAATCAATGCTTTTTGAGTTATTAAAGATCAAAGATTTAGATTTTTCGTGAAAAAAATGCATGTTTTAAAGCGGTTTTTCATAAATAACTCAAAAACTATAAGTTTTTACAAAAAAGTTGTCATTACCAAAATTGAAGCTAATAAAAAAACGAATAAATTCCTTCCTTAAAAAACCTTTTAATATTAATTCAAAGTGAGCTATAGGTAATTGAATGTATATTTTTTTTCGGCGAGTACTCAAATCTAAGTATTCAAGCTTAAATAACGGGAAAACGATGCATTTTATAAAATATACTTACTGAACACTTTTCAAAGCACTCAGAAATACCTATAAAATGAGCTGTAGAAGAAGTTGATAGCATCAAAATTAAGCAAGTTATGATGAAAATAATAGGACCCTTTCGAATTTTTTAGGAAAAAGTGAAAAATAAAACCTACGCCATTTCCACAAAAATTAAAATTTATAGTAATCCCTATAAGACTTTCTTTGTTTTAGCATAAGTAATGACTTCAAAAATTTTGACCGGTTTAGAATGCATATTTTTGAAGAAAAATATGATTTAAAAAAATCAGAATTTTTCAAATTTTCGTAAATTTCATTTTCTTTTGATAATAACTCCAAAAATACTCAATATATGTAAAAAATAATAAAGAACGAAATTTGAGTTTTTTTTTACAAAGATTTTAGTTTTTTTTAAATTTTTGTAGGATAAAAAATAACCGAGATAGAAACGTTTAAAGCCTAAATTTTACTACGAGAACCATGTAACCGGGGCCCTTTAACCTTTTATCTTTTAAAAAATAAGGGTTTTAAAAGATTAAATTTAATACGATCTTATAGCCCTTGAAATTACCTTTCAAATGGTTTTTGGATGAACCTGATATCATAAAAATTAACGGAGTTATTGTAAAAAAAGGGTGCGGCGCTTCTTGCGGGTGTCGAAGAGTAGGGTTATTTTGCAATGCAACCTGCGGATCATGCAGTGGGGACAATTGCCAAAATAGCCCTCCAATTAATGAAGAAGGAGAAGTTGGTGAAGAGAGCTCTGTTGAAGAGTGAAAAATTAAATTTAATATACTATTAATATTTGATTAATTTACGAAACATTATTTAAATAAAAAATGAATAAACTTTTCATATATTTTAATATTTATTTTAATACATTTTTTCCTCTTAATTAATAAATTAAATTTTTATAATTCACATAAGCACTGAAAAAATTGTTTCCAACGTTAAATTATGCTTTTTCATCAATTTGAGCACGAAGGGTAGTTTGGGGAATGTGGAAAGAATAATATTAATAAAGTTTGAAATATATTAATAAAGATTATCATAAGTAATAAAAAAGATTCTAAATAATTAAAGCTGATAAAAAAAAATGTCCATTATTTTTATGACAAGTGGTAGTTTTTAAGGGTGGAAAATTTCGCAATAAATAAATAATTACTTTAATACTCAGTAAATGAGATTTCAAATCAGTAATGTATTATTCAAATGATTAAAGTTTCTTGAAACCAAGTTTTTCAATGATTCTGCATTAAGGGGGTGGTTTTTAAGGGTTGAAATTTCACAGTCAACCAAAAATTATATCATAAACATTAAACATTGTGTAATGTTAATTTCATATTTCAGAAATACAAAAAATGATTTTTTCATGATTTCCGATTTAAGGGGTGGTTGCTAAAAGGGTTGAAAAATTAATTAAAATCATAAATCATGCATATAAGTATTGAAAAATATTTATTTTATCTAATTAAACGAGATTGCTTACGCCAGAATGCTTAAATCTGCATTTTTTCCCATTTTTAACAAAAGGGGTGGATTTCACCCCTAAAATGCAAAAAGCGCAAGTCGAGCATATGTCACTTTTGAAGTTGAGGGTAAAATATACTCAATCCCAAATTTTCATGCAAATCGATGGAGGTTCATCGAAATCGGAGGTAATAGTTGATTTTTACCTTCATTCACTGTACTATAAGGTAAACACACTATTTTAATCCGGTGTGTGAAGATGTAATCAAGGCGTGGGGCAAATTCTTTGCCGCACGGCGTGCGGCAAAGTGATATTTTCTGCAGTCATTTTGAAATTAGAAAATTTGACTTTCAGCACAATCGTAGAAAAAATACATAACGCCGCTCCTGTCTTCGTGTCTTCTTTTAGACAACCTAGAATATTACGCGGGAATAGAATGCTTTGAAGGCTTCGAGGTTAGACATATTACTCCAAAAGATCGCAAATTTAAAATAATGAATTGTGATTGGTTTGTAATCCTAACTTCGCATGATTCAGTGCGAGAAACGGGGATATAAAATGGTCACTCAACGTTTTCGAGGCACTTTTTTTAGGTCTTTGGCTTTGGAAGTCGTATACCTGTGTGTGTTATCTAATTAACTATTATGGTGAATTTTACCAATTAGTATTGAGAATTCTAGCACGAGCATTCGTCCAGTAGAGACGTGAAGAATTACATGTATAATTTGATAATGTGGTTATAGTTGCTCTAGGTGCATTTTAAAAATAAAGTACATACATCATGGTGATACTGTTTAGTTTGCCCAGAAACAGTAAAGATTTGCATTTTGGCAGACAACTTATTACTTGTAGAAGGAAGTTGATAAATCGTTTCGTAGGGGGAACTTTATGTTGATATACTAGGATGAGCAGACTTAGACCAATGGTATATGAAAGGAAAGAATGGTTTCTTTGGTTATCTGCTAAATACCCAAAATAATATTTTTTAACAATAATGTAAGCAGAAATCAAGATAGATTAATTTTAAATCATTAATATTTATTTCCTAACGCTGTTTCGTGGTTTTAAATTTCAGATATTCCACATGATAATAATTCATAAATATAATTTTTAATACATTCCAGCGGAAAGAGTTCAACGTTGCTCTCGAAAACAATTAAATATTTACATAAAATTCTAACCCAACTGCTATTATTGTCATGATATTTATAGTTTTCAGAATATTCTGAATTACCATAAAATTGATTCTTCTAGACTTATCTTTTTGCTAAATGATGTGCATCTTCATTAAAATATTAATTCAAATCGACATCGATCATAATTGTCGACAGTTTTTCACTTTTTTATTTATAATGCATTTTTCATGTACAATTTCATAACTGCAATACTACTAATAAATACGTTAAATAACGAGGGTCGTTCCCTACGGTAAAACTAGATGGTTTATTGAACACGCTAAAAGGATTTAGAAGCCTTGAATAATGGATATCAATATAAATTAATTTAATTTTTACTTTGTTAGCTTATTATCTTTGATAAATTTATAATATGTCACGTATATATGCCACCGATAAATCTTAATTCCTACACATCAACAAAATTCGAAAAACCTTGATATATTAAGAAACTTGCAAAGACAAATATTTGAGGAAATAAGAGTAATAAAAAGAAATTAATAGGGGCATTTCGGCGGAACAAATGATTCAACCTTATTCAAACACACCGAGCGGTCGTATTTTCTCAGGGGATTTTAGTTCTGACAGTTAGCATAAAGGAAATCTAAGTTCCCAGACTCAATTGAACTTTTAGTTATGCTTGAAAAATTCAAGTGATTTAATGTCACAATCTACTGTTCAGCAACAGCAAAACAAAATGTAAGAGATGGTTGCAAAATTCAATTCCAACTTATATAGTTAAAAAGTTTGCCAAGTCTATGAATTGTGTTTTACAGATATAAATCTATTTTTACTGAGACACCTAACTTAAACACATGTTTTTGGAATGATGTATATGGAACTAACATGAAATAATAATGTTGATTCTAAGATGCATTTTAATTTCAATTATTTGTTCTTCTAAATATTTCTTACTACAGTCAGTACGTCTGAAGATGTCGACAGTCACAAGACGTCAGCGAGCTCTTGAGGCTTGGTAAGGGGGTCATTAGTGAGTGTATTGGTGAATTGTTGGCAACCGACATTTGCCGCCATCTTGAAAAAATAGTTAAGAACAGTTTTTTTCAAGATATCTCGGCATCTGTGGAGGCTACATAAATACGGCGTTTTAAAGAGCGTACAATTTTTCATGTTTTTTGCGCTTTACATTTTATTCATATATATATATATATATATATATATATATAATATAAAATTATACGCTTATTACCAAGACTTAGCCATAACAAACCTTCACAGGTATATCATATTACATGATAACGACTTCTCTTATTAATCGCTTATCTTAGAGATATTATGTTTCTCCTTTGTTTCTCACATTTTATGATGACTGTCGAATTGCATTTCCTTTGTTCTATATTTTGCTTACTCAGGTACTGAATGTTATAAATATGACTAGACATGCTTTGTAAAGTCAGTTATTAAACTCACTTAGAATGAAACACTTCTAATTATTATATTCCTTCTCCAAGAGCCAACGTTGGCTCCATTTAAGTAAATAAATCTTTTTAAAAAATCACTCATGTAAACCGTGATCTAACATTGGCGCAGTAGGTAGGATCCGTAAACATCATTAGAACAAGAAGCCTAACTGGTAGTGAAGCGCAAAAGAACAAGGACAACATCTGCAGAAGGTGCCTAACTAGTGCGTGTATATCTGCAAGAACAAGGAGACCTTCCTCACTGGTGGTGGCGGATCCCAATCCCTTGACGGACGAAGAACCTACTCATGGAGATGAAATTAACGTAAGTCATTTTAAGAATCATCTCGTTATTTTATTTCACATTACAATTATTATTTATCACAATTATTTACGTGTATTATACCGCTAATACACTCGGCAAACAAGCCAGTTCTATTATCAAAGAAACCCTGTACAAGCTACAACGCAACAATTTTTATTAATCTTAAGTTATTTATTTTCGTATTATACTGCTAATACGGTACAATTGTGTATTATACAGTTAATGCACAATTTCTGTACGCACGCAACGTAACAATCCAATTCAATTTAATTTTCGTATCATACTGCTGATACGCAATCAATTTCCTTGCAATTCAAACAATTTCTAAATACACAAAAGCAAAATGCCAGATAGAGCTCAACCAGAGACAGCTCAACCAATAGTACCGGCATCAGCCGAACAACAACAACTACAACTACAACAACAACAACAACAACTACAACAACAACAACAACAACTACAACAACAACCACAACCAGAGCAAATTGAGCCTTACAAGCTCTATGAAATATTTTCTCTAATACCTGAATTCGATGGCAATGCCATTAATTTACAAACATTCCTCAACTCCTGTCATTGCGCCCAAAGCATGGCAATTGGAGATCAAAAAATTCTTTTGACCGTCCACATAAAAAATAAATTGAAAGGCAAAGCTGCCGAATTAATAAATTCTCGTAACCCTGGCACCTGGCCAGAAATCAAAGCACTATTGGAAACCCACTTTGGGGATTCCAGAGATCTAACGGCCCTGATTCAGGACCTGCAGTGCATTCACCAATTGCCAGGTGAATCCGCTCTAACATTTATTTCGCGTTTACAAACGCACAATGCTAAAATGCACGCCGCAGTGCAAAAGCAAAATTTAACCACAACGCAAAGAGCTGCACAATCAGACCTTATAGAAACCATGACCTTAAATAATTTACTAACAGGTCTAGAACCGAATTTAGGCCGCATCATTCGTGCTAGCAATCCTCCTAGTATACTAAAAGCCGTTAGCAGAATCCGTAGAGAGCTACAACTTTCCTACTTCGAATCACAGAAATTTCCAAAAAATAACCAAGTAAAAAATACGATGCCTTCTCAACAAAAACGACCACAAGGTCCCAATTTCCAACAAAAATTTTGTTCATTTTGTAAAAGAAATGGACATGTAATAAGCGAATGCCGCACAAGGCAACAATCGCAAATAAGGCCAACAACGTCACAAAATTTTCAAAGACCAAATTATCAAGGAAACCCAAATTTTCACAATTTTTCTCAAACCAATCAATTTAATCAGAGGAAATTTCCTCAAAATAATCAATCTAGTCAACCACAACAAAACAGGCCCTCAGCCATAAGGCCGAACCCGAATTTCAATCAACAAAGACCCTCTGCTATTCAACCAAACCCAAATTTCAACCGTTTTAATCAACAAAAAACGCACCATTTAAATTACGAACCTTATGAAAACCAATGCGATTTTAATCAATACAGTGACTATTCTTCTGATTACCAAACTGCAGAAGATACTTACGAAAATTATAACTTTGAAACTAACCAAAATTTCCAAGAGAATTATACAGCTAATTCTCAATACGAACAGTACGAGGATTATACTGCTAATCCTCAGGATTTTCGATTAGATCCGGAGTATCCCACGGATACTCCGACACAACAAACAGACCAATTCGAATCAATTACTGAACTAGAAACTCAAGTACAAACTATGAACCTCAACGACAGTTTCGACCCAATGCTGAATTTCCCAGAACAGACGTTCATGTAAATACGCTTTCCCATACCCTATTAACTGTAAATTCAAAGAACCTTTACTATATGAAGGATGCAACTGGTAAATTTAAAATTCTAATTGACACAGGCGCAGGTATATCAATTTTTAAACCTAAAACAGCTGAAAATTACAGACGTAGATCTCCTGAAAATGTAATCATACAGGGTATTACTGATCAAAAAATTTATATCAACGAATCTGTTCTCATCCCCTTTTCAAA
This sequence comes from Rutpela maculata, assembly GCA_936432065.2. Taxonomy (NCBI): domain Eukaryota; kingdom Metazoa; phylum Arthropoda; class Insecta; order Coleoptera; family Cerambycidae; genus Rutpela; species Rutpela maculata. The sequence goes on from OW386285.2 coordinate 85,940,258, forward strand.
TGAGTCACACAAAGTTTATATCTATAATCTAGATATAGATTTCGATGGATTGTTAGGCGCAGACTTCCTAGAACATTACGAATGCAAAGTAGACTTTAAAAATAAACAACTAGTCACAAATTTCAAAACCGTACCACTATTTAAAGTTACGGAAGAAACTACAGTAAATTTACCTTTACAACCAACTATTAATTCTGATACAAAAAATTCAAATTTAAGCAACATCAAAAATTTAATTTCTATTGAACCTCGCATGGAAAAAATTTGTAAACTAAAATGTAACCTGCGAAATACCGAGGCTATACTGTTAGCCCAGGAAAACGAGAAAGTACGCTTACCAAATGCCATTGTCAAAATCGATCACAATGGAGAATTTTTAACTTCAATAATAAACGCAAATGGTATTCCAAAAACCATAAACTTTTCAAACCTTAACCTAGAACCAGTACAAAAATTCAAATCAATTTTTAATTTAAATACTCAAAATTTCGACAAACATCCACAGACAGACAGATCCTTCGAAATTAGGAACGAATTGCGCTTGGATCATCTAAACGAAGAAGAGGCCGAAATAGTAACGCAGCTTTGTTTAGACTTTCAAGATATATTCTATTTGGAAGGAGACAATTTAACTTTTACTAACGAAATTAAGCATTCCATTGATACGAACGATTCAAAACCGGTTTTCACAAAGTCATATCGCTACCCTCATATCCATAAAGAGGAAGTTAAAACACAAGTCTCTAATATGCTCGATCAAGGCATCATTAGACCTTCGGTTTCTCCCTGGTCCTCTCCGGTCTGGGTTGTACCTAAAAAACTCGACGCCTCCGGTAAACAAAAATGGCGAGTTGTAGTGGACTACAGAAAACTCAACGAACTGACTATTGACGATAAATACCCGCTACCCAATATTTCCGACCTCCTCGATCAATTAGGCAAATGTCAATATTTTACAACTTTGGACTTAGCCTCCGGATTTCACCAAATCGAGATTGATGCAAAAGATATTCAAAAAACTGCTTTCACAGTTGAAAATGGTCATTTTGAATTCGTAAGAATGCCTTTTGGACTTAAGAATGCTCCATCAACATTTCAAAGAGTGATGGATAACATTTTGTTAGGTATCCAAAATGAACGATGTCTCGTCTATATGGACGACATTATTGTTTACTCCCCTACTATTCACGAGCATATTTCTCGATTAACAGAAGTTTTCAAACGATTACAGAAGGCCAATCTAAAAATTCAACCCGACAAATGCGAGTTTCTCCGCAAGGAAGTCGCTTATTTAGGACATATCATTACAAAAGACGGCGTAAAACCGAACCCTTCAAAAGTTGACGTTATTCTAAATTTCCCTCAACCAAAAAATCAAAAAGAAATTAAATCATTTTTAGGCTTAGCTGGATATTATAGGCGCTTTATCCATAATTTCTCCAAGATTACCAAGCCCTTAACAAAACTACTACAAAAAGACATACCATTTCTCTTCGACAATGATTGTATAAATTCTTTTCAAAATTTAAAACAAACATTAACTACCACTCCGATATTAATCTACCCTAACTTTGATGAACCTTTCGTTCTGACCACTGATGCGAGCGCATTTGCCGTCGGCTCGGTGCTGAGCCAGGGGCCTATTGGCAAAGATTTACCCATTGCCTATGCTTCTAGAACCTTGTGCAGTGCAGAAACTAAATATTCAACGATTGAACGCGAACTTTTATCGATAGTATGGAGTGTAAAGCACTTTAGACCATATCTGTACGGTAGAAAGTTCAAGCTTGTAACCGACCACAGACCACTCACCTGGCTATTCTCTATAAAAGACCCAGGAAGTAGACTTGCCCGTTGACGACTCAAATTAGAAGAGTATGATTACGAAATAATTTATAAACCCGGTAAAATCAATAAGAACGCGGATGCACTCTCCAGAATCAAAATTAATCATTTTTCCGAATGTTCCAAATTCTATTCAAAGGTTCTAGCCGCGAATGACGAAGAGTCAGACGACGACGAAAACCCAGACAATGACGACGAAATCACTAACGAACAAATTTCCCAGGAATTTGAAACTTTCGCCAACCTATATAAAACAATATCTTTAATAGACTATTCAAAAATCAAAGCCTCAAATAAACAACTCTTATACCGAGAACATAAAGATATTATAACCTTCTTCCAACAAAATAACTTACAAGACCTACATCACAAAATTATCGAGGACATATTCGAAGAAAACCCCGAATTTCATAACGATAAAATCAATATTGTATCGAGCAAAACAGTCAGACATAGGAGATATTTACCTTTTGATATCGAATCTGTAATTGAACATCTATTTTTGGTATTATTTAAAAATCAAGATGTCCTAGATCTCTCTACTTTGTCGAAAATAATTTAGACCTCCCCATGCTTGAAATCCTATCATTCATTTTTGCGGAAAAAGACTTAAAAGTAGTAATTTGTCAAGATATCGTCAGAACTGCCGACGAAAATGAAATTCCAATTATATTGGAGCAAAATCATTTTGGTAAAAATAATCTACACCGCGGGATAAATGAAACGATTCGAAGAATTAGAGAAAAATACACCTGGCAAGGTCTAACTAAAGACGTTGAAAATTTTATAAAAAATTGCGAAACTTGCCAAAAGACTAAAGTATGCCGGAAAAACCTTAATAACCCTCTAGTAGTCACAGAAACCCCAAGAACACCATTCGAAAGAATCAATATCGATTTATTTGAATTCCCTACTCGAAATTACGCCTTAACCATTCGCGACGAATTAACTAAATTCACGCAAGCATATGCAGTCCCGGATAAATCCGCAAAATCTGTCGTAAACACTTTGTTGTTATATTTCCAACATTATGGTACCCCATTAAGAATCCATTGCGATTACGGTGGCGAATTTGACAACCGCTTGCTCAAAGATCTCTGCACCCTCTACGACATAAAATTAACTTATTCAAGCGTAGGACACCCCCAATCGAACGGATCCATAGAAAGATTTCATGCTACTCTAGCTGAAATGATAAGAATTCATAAAACTGAAAATCCGAACGAACATCCTTTCACAATTTTACCATATGCAGTAATATGCTACAACAATTCAGTAAATAAAACACACGGTTTCACCCCATACGAACTTGTATTTGGGCATACGTCCAACACACCACCTGAAACTTTATATAACCAAAAAGAGTTAATAACCAAATACGTTAGGGATTTAAACAACAGAATATCCCACTACTATAAAATAGCCCGTAGTCGAACGCAAGCTCAAAAGGAGAAAGCGAAAGTTCGCTTCGATAGAAATGTTCCCCAAAAACGATCCGAATACCAAATAGGTGACTTGGTTTACGTAAAAGAATCACAGATCAAAAACAAATTGCAAAACAAATTTAACGGTCCTTTTAAAATAAAAGGAATTTTTCAAAATTCTGCTACCCTATTAAATCTCGAAACAAAACAAGAAACTAAAGTCAATTTTGATAGAATGAAACCATATACTGAAAATTAAATTTATTTTCAGGTTTCTCCTGCTGTTCGGATCAGCACTCTGTCAATACAAAATTACCCCGATCAATAATACTGTTGGTGTATACTACCACCAAGACACGGACATCGTGGTTACAAATGACAAATGGACTCTGCTAGTGCATAAAAACATTTCGTCCCTCAAACTAGCTTTTGACAAAAATCAAAATATCTTAGACAGAATCTTGTACACTCTAAATAATGGTGATCACAAGTCAATTATTTTTACGAGTGAAATTAAAACAGACTTTAACCTTTTAACACAAATATCCAACTCTATAAAAACGAAATTAGACGAAATCTTTTCAGACACAAAAAGATATAAACGAGGAATACTTAACGGTATCGGTACAATATTCAAATCCATAACTGGAAACTTAGATGCTGAAGATGGCCAGTACTATACTAACTGTATAAATAAACTAAATAACGACGAACATCAATTGGAAAACTTAATCTAAAATCAAATTTCAGTTACAACTTCTGTTATTAAAAACTTCAACTCGACTATACAAAAATTACAAATTGACGAGGAAACGTTTAACAAAGATCTCGAAGAAATCGAACACACAATTCAAACCATGACTCAAGCTATCGAGGCTGCTCACATAAAACTAAAGTTCATATACATTTCCGAACAACTAATGGCAAGCTATTTGTATATCGAAGATAATTTGAACGACATTTTGAATTCAATAACATTTGCCAGATTAGGAATCATTCACACTTCAATCATAACCCCTAATCATTTGGTAACAGCATTACAAGAAATCTCACAGAGCTTACGAAGGAACAATTTGCCTCTCCCCATTAAATTATCGGCAGTTGCTAAGTATTTGGATATTATTGAATTACAAGCGTTTCAAATGGATTCTAACTTAGTATTTGTTTTAACAATACCACTTGTTGAACCCCAAAATTATAACACCTATCGCCTATATCCTATCCCGATACTTGATAACAGAACTGGTCTACATCACATTTTATCTATTTCACAAAAATATATCGCGAGAGATGATGATTCTTTGATGTACATACCTATACAAAATTTGAAAGAATGCAAACCACTTTATTTTGGAACCAAATTATGTTCTAACCTGTTTGCATATCCTATCGACCAAAATGCCATATGTGAAGCCAGAATACTAAAACCATTGCCAAAACTTCCAGAGAACTGTCAAACTTCCTTCATTATTAGTCAGGGATACAACGTCCAAGAACTTGAAGACAACACATGGCTAGTCATTAATTCCGAACCACTTCACATCACCATCAACTGTCCAAAGAGAGAATCCACGACAGAGTTAATCAACAAAAATTCCATCATCAAACTACAACCAGGATGTTACGCCTATGCAGGCATTACTCGAATACAAGCCAGTGCCAAAGACTTCTCCGAGATTAAGGACAATTCACATCCTATCCAAATTCCTTTTGAATGCTGTAATCACATGCCCGACAAAATCGAAATTCCAAAATTAAAGCCACTCAAATTAAACAATCTCGACGTAGAAGATCTAGATATTGCAAAAACCAAATTGGACCAATATTCCAAAGACCTGGATGACCTCATAAACGAGCCTTTTGTGACCAAACACGTATCTTGGTTCACGTATTTCATAATCACTCTCATCATTCTATTAGTTCTACTTTACATAACCTGTAAATCCAGAAGAAGATGTGGAGCATTGCGAATCCAACCCTCAACGGACAACCCTCCTTCACCTCCTTCAGAGCGAAGCAGAGTTTTTACCAAATTTCCTAGACTGAAAGAAAGACAAGAAAGCGACCCGGTATTAAACCTCAAGAAAAAGAGGACATCGAGTTAACATAGACTTTCATATGTGGAGTTTTACTCTTGTCTATTAATTTAGACCATTGTATTTTATTCTTATCACATTTATGTAATGTACTACTTGCTTATTATTATTATCATTTACCAATTTTAACTTTTATGTATTTTATTATTTTGCTTTGTATTCATTCAACATTGTCTCAGTTTATTTTGCATTATATTCATTTAACGTTCTAACAATTTTCAAAAGTTGCTGCATAACATCAACTTTTTTATTAAGGGGGAAGTTGTTATATAAAATTATACGCTTATTACCAAGACTTAGCCATAACAAACCTTCACAGGTATATCATATTACATGATAACGACTTCTCTTATTAATCGCTTATCTTAGAGATATTATGTTTCACCTTTGTTTCTCACATTTTATGATGACTGTCGAATTGCAATTCCTTTGTTCTATATTTTGCTTACTCAGGTTCTGAATGTTATAAATACGACTAGACATGCTTTGTAAAGTCAGTTATTAAACTCACTTAGAATGAAACACTTCTAATTATTATATTCCTTCTCCAAGAGCCAACGTTGGCTCCATTTAAGTAAATAAATCTTTTTAAAAAATCACTCATGTAAACCGTGATCTAACATATATATATATATATGATAGCATTTTGTTTATTGTAGTTTGTAGTTTTTCGCATTTTTCTCGATATCGGTAATTCCTACGAGAAAATCGTAGAGCAATTGGTATGGAATGTGGCATGACTTTTTCATATTCTCAGGCGATAGCTACTTTTAGGAGTCGAATTTACCTTGCTGTTTTTTTCTGCGCCATGGACACTGATCAAGAACTCTACAAATTAATTTTGACAGTTAAACTGATGACCCGAACGACTAAGAACTGCGAGAAGACAACAAGACTGGACCGGAACAAATTGAACGTGTTTTTCAAAAAACCCACAATAGGAACTGTCTCAATATCAAGCCTTCGATATAATAATGTCATAAACGCAAACGTCTTCTACACGTCTTCACGACTTCCTGTGTTTTTGGAGAAACATTATTTCTTGCTTTGTACAAAGAAGACGAAACACAAGAAACGTTAAATTCGCTACGTTACAAACATTCTGTAGGAACAACTAGAGAATCAAAAGCGAACCTTGCATCAGTTCCACCTACATCAGATGCTTACCGACAACACACTTTCGGGATCTACCTTCGATTGCAAACGTGGCTTGGAAACTTTCACGATACGGAGAAATGGAGATGGAAGAGGAAAAATTGTGGGCTAGAACCGAAAACCCTCACAGGAAAAGCTACACCCGACGAACTTCTAAAATTAACAGCCTGTAAATGCAAAGGAAATTGCGGAACAGTTTGTGGTGGCCGCAAACTGGAATGAAATGCTCTATTATATGTCAAAACTGCAGGGGTAAAATTTACGACAAGGTTACAGAATTTCCGAAAGTCTGTGTACAGGACAGCAACAATAACAAATCCGACGAAGAGAACAAACAAACTTCTATGGATCGACAGTGATAATGGATTAAGCTTCGAAATAATGAACGAGCGGTTCCGCGAGGTCGCTGAGAAGAGGGGGGGGGGGATTTTAGTGAGTAAAAATCTCACACTACAATGCCGCATAATATCTTTTGAAGATTCCCACTCCCGTTTTGAAACGGGGGTGGATTGAATCTCTATCCTTTGAAAGTAATGGCTGGTTGTCGCACCAGAGGCAAATGTTTTACAGTAAGAGATACAAAATTTTGTCCTTTGTACATGTTATTTACACTCACCTGCGTCTATTGAGTTTTAGCGGTGGTTTTCACTCCCCCATAAGGACGGATTTCGGTTTAATTTATAGAAATAGCTTACTGTGGCTCGAATTTATATTCTCTACTCTCGACTACAAAACATCTACCATTTTTCACACTTCATTAAGTTATTACATTATTTTTATGATTCTACACCATTTTAAGGGATGTTTTTGACTAAAAAACAAAATTGACACGATATATTGTTTTTTGACCACGGATTCTGATTCAACGTCGAAGAATACACCATATCCATATAATTTGGTCCTCTGCACCGAACTTTTCTTTTTGTGTAATCGGAATGGGCCATTGAAAACGAAACACACCTGTTTTGGGACAAACCCCGGTTACGCAACATGGCGACAATTCACCAATACACTCACCAATGACATGAGCCCCTAAAGCCGCTGACGTAGGGTCTCTGTCGATCTCTACACAGTGATTTCATATATACTGACAGGACTATTTCTTCTGCATACGTAAATGCCATTTAAATGAGACTTTATTTTAGTCCTTAAAAGTGAAAATGCCAAGTGATTAGTGTCAATTAACGGCAATGACATAATAGTAACTAGAAAATGGTCAGTGGACAATCTTGCTAGCCTCCTAATAGCTGGTAATCGGAATATAGAGGTTGGGCCATTGAAAACAAAACACGTCTGTTTTGGGACACTTAGACTAGTTTCTTGAAAAAACGCTCGGATAGATCGATTCTTGATTTTTGGGGGAAAACTTTTGTTGTCAAACTTGACATTGACACATCAACTCCCTAGTCCCAGCAACCTTTAACTCAAGAATTTAAATAGGGAGAAAGAATTGAAAGTCGCTCGACCCCCTTGGTCGAGCGACTTTCAATTCTTTATGCGACAGTATGGTCTAAATTAGTTTTTTTCAATTTTTTCTTTCGTCCCCATGAAAACCACCCTCTAAATTAACTAAGGTGGGGTCTTGTTTGGGAAAAATCCTGAAACACGTCACCTTTTATCTTTTGAACGGCACATTTTGATATCAAAGGACCCTGCACTTTTTAAAGGTATTTTGGTGATCAATAGATTTTTATGATTTTTTTTATATGTTAATTCTTGAGGTATGTTTACCAACCCTGCAAAAGCACAATCATATGGGGTTCATAGTTTAGACAGGAGAGGGCGTTGAAGTTGTCTTTGTAAGTTTTATATTTGCTTCCATTCCAGTAAAACCGTTGAAGGAAAACTCACCGGGAACGATACGTGTATAAGTACATGTCATTTATATCATAAAACGATTATTGTGTCACATCCGTTTGTACCGTAAATGACGTAAATTGCAGATTTCGCACCAGAATTGGGGGTACGGCTTATAAGTATCTGGATACATACCTATGTCTGAATTAATAAAAGGCGTAGTGACATATTTTTGCCACATCTATACAACGTGATTCATTTTTAGCATATACAGGATGATGCAGTTACATCCATTCGTAAACTAAATAAATTGAGAAAGAGAGTAGACACAATAACGCAATCATTTTTTAGGAGAGGTAGTACACATTAACAATAAAACTATAGCAAATATGGTAGTAGTATGTACATATAAGAATTAAAACAATTCTTGCGTATACATCAAATACTTTGCTTAATAAATATTGGGCATACTATCAGCTTCAAAAAAAGGCAGATAGTCAAGCATCATACTCTATATCCACATGTCCAGGTAAAGCTCTGTCGACTGCATCATTAATTTTTCTTAGCAAAGTTTGTTGGAGATATTGCACATTCTGCGTATACCTGGCATACCCTAGGTACCAAAGAACCGTGGACCCATGTGCGCATAACCCCAGTGTCCTAGCTCCCGATTTACAGCTGCAGTACACCGCAGTTATTGGTTCTTCTGACGGATTATTTTCTGTTCCATCCCCTTCCATTCTATTAAATTCAATATATAAATTTTGTTTATCGGCTTAGGTAAAACGAGAATATAATCTGGCTTGTATCAGGTTTGGTTGCACCCTTTTTACTTGAAAATTGAATTCATTTTCTCCTAACCCTTGTCGGTTTCGAACATATTGCATGTATCCAGGCGCCAAAAATACTTGGTAGGTTCCGAAACCTTTGTCTCTAAGATAATCGAGCGATAGGTGAGGAAAATTTAGGTCGCATGCTTCTATGTCCATCCACGGCCCACCACCTCGCCTAAAACTCAGTTCGCCCGTTTCAAATCTTCGCAAAAGTTGATTTTCTGTTTGAGCCAATCTCAACATGGCATCAGCGACATCTCCGGTAGCTTCTTGCATAAGAATCGGCTCTCTGAATTTATTTATAATTGCGCATGCAACTTTTAGCAGTTCCCCCAGGTATTCATAATGCTGAATATGTATCATGTTCTAAAAAAACTTGAAGATCGATTTTATATGTCCATTTCTGCTTTCTACTATTCATATTGTTTTAGTTATTAACCTATGGTGGTTTGCTTCTGCTGTCGTGAATTGTCTTTGATTCCGCGGAAGAAATTCTGGCATTTCATGAAGTAAATCCAAATCTTGCAGAAGGGCAGAAGCATCACGGTACCCCCGTTATTAAGATATCTCCATTTCGAATCCAATGTTGTAACTACACCCCATTTTGGTTTCTCATGTCATGCTTTAGAATGTTTGCGTCATTGTTGTGCGTGTCGGCAAAGTAGGTCCATAGACTTCCAAAATGAAACCATTTGGGGCAACTAAGAGACCTGCTTTAAGTAAGGTATACTTTTTATGCATTGAGTATGTCTGTCTAGCAACACGAAAATTAGAGCTTTTGGGCACTTTTAAATACGTACAATCTTCGTAAAGTATAACTCGCGCGATTTCGGGGTCGGGATTATAAAGCCGATTGGAGAATTTGTTTGGTTTACGAATGGTTGTAACTGCATCATCCTGTATATGCTAAAAATGAATCACGCTATATAGATGTGGCAATAATATGTCATTACGCCCAGACATAGATATGTATCCAGATACTTATACGCCGTATCCTTGTTTCTGGTGCGAAATCCGGTAGCTTCTTGCAAAATTACGTCATTTCCGGTACAAAAGGATGTGACACAATAATCGTTTTATGATATAAATGACATGTACTTATACATGTATTGTACCCGGTGACTTATACTTCAACGGTTTTACCGGAATGGGAGCAAATATAAAACTTACAAAGACAACTTCAACGCCCTCTCCTGTCTAAACTATGAACCCCATATTATAGTGCTTTTGCAGGGTTGGTAAACATAGCTCAAAAATTAACATGTAAAAAAAATCAGAAAAATCTATTGATCACCAAAATACCTTTAAAAAGTGCAGGGTCCTTTGACTTTGTCAGGTCAACCCCCTAGCCCCAACAACCTCCCAACAAAAACAAAAATTACGCTAAGGTAGTCGAGTGACCTCGCATTTTAAAGGTCTTTTGATTCTCTACACACTAAAAAAAATTGTTCGGAGCAAACAAAAATTTTGTTGCGTATATACAAAGCAATTTCTTAACATCAACCAAGAAATTGCTTTGTATATACGCAACAAAATTTTTGTTTGCTAGGAACATTTTTTTTTAGTGTGTATGTGAGTTCATGATTGTTTTTAGGTTTGCTCGTGTTTTATTTTAAACAGCTGATAATATGCTTATTAATTTAAATTTTAGAAAAGTATGCAATACATTTTTATTTACCTTGTGTTTATAAAGACCTCCCGAGAATCAGATACAGTGATTTGAAAGCCCTTTCTGTCCTGAATACTAAACGGTTAAATTTTTTCAAATTTATCGATTTGTCTTCGGGATTATTTAATTTCAAATTATGAATTCGTTCTTCACTGTATCGGAGTCTCGGGAGGTCTTTATAAACACCGAAGGTAAATAAAAATGTATTGCATACTTTCTTAAATTAATAAGCATATTATCAGTTGTTTAAAACAAAATACGAGCAAACCTAAAAACAATCATGCACTCGCATAGAGAATCAAAAAACCTTTAAAATGGGAGGTCACTTGACCACCTTACCGTAATTTTTGTTTTTGTTGGGGGTTGTTGGGGCTAGGGGGTTGACCCGACAAAGTCAAATTTGACATCAAAATGTGCCGTTCAAAAGATAAAAGGTGACGTGTTTCAGGATTTTTCCCAAACAAGACCCCCACCTTAGTTAATCTAGAGTGTGGTTTTCATGGGGACGAAAAAAAAATTGAAAAAAGACTAATTTCGACTATGCTGTCGCATAGAGAATTGAAAGACGCTTCTAATGAGGGGGTCGAGCGACCCCCTTTCTTAGAGGTTACTGGGGCTAGGGGGTTGATATGTCAATGTCAAGTTTGACATCAAAAGTTGTCCACCAAAAATCAAGAATCAACCTGTCAGAGCGTTTTTTCAAGAAACTACTCTAAGTGTCCCAAAACAGGCGTGTTTCATTTTCAGTGGCCCACCCTCTATATCACTTCCATATTTTGTTTAAATTCTTCTTTTGTGCATGCATAATTCTGAGAGGCCTCCCTTTACTGTATATCACGTCTGACACTAACATACCGTGCATCGTGGTTGACAGTGTCACCCAACCTTTCTAAACCTTTAACCGTTTTATACTGTCTGCTCTTCCATTGATGTAGACAAGGAATGGTAGAACACAAGAAAATATAATGCTGGAGAGCTGTTTTGGAGGGCGCACCTCCTTGGGAATTGGACTGTGGGCGAGATAAGTTGTCTAAGTTATTCGTAACAAACGTTTGTAGACCCTCGAAAGCTTCAATATGCCACCTAGCTGTCTCACTAACAGCTCATGTTTTAGAGGCGTAAAGAAAGATAGAGAAAACTAAAGTATTACCAAGATTGATCCTTCGTCTAAATCAATGATAAAGATTTGTGCAATAAAATTTATTTCAAAAACTGGTTTAGTTCTTGTGGTTACTTCTGTTGCTAATTAATAATAAGCAACATGTTTTCAATGACGAGCATTGCCCCAAAAAGTACTTAAAATGTTTTTGCTTGATATTATATCAATCAATTCTTTATGGTGTAATGTCAGGTCGTAAATCGAACCCAGGCTGAACTATACTGTTCCAATCTCCTAATCTTGATGGAATGTTGAACCGAATGATTATTATTGTTTCTCAGAAACTGGCCATTTACCGCAACGTATTGGACGTTTTCATCTAGTTGACAGTAAGTGTTGACATTCTTAGTATCCAAAAATCTATCCTGAACACTGTGAACCATCTGAGTGGCTCTTTGAGAACCTATGATCCTGTCCTTGATATGTTTCTTAGTACTGTCCACAATCGCCGAATGTTGCGCCTATTAGAATTCGGCAATTTCTCTAATTGTTCTACCCACATGCATTTCTAATTGCTTTTATCCGCAAACAACCAATGAAACTTATATTGCAATAATATTTTCTCTGTTGATGATTAGAAATTAATATACCTCATTAAAGATACCGTAAATCTAATTGAACGTGAATACAGAACTTTGCTTTGAAAATAAAGTCGTGTCATAAATCTAGGATAGTATAATTTTGGTTGCGTTAAATCAGCAGTTGGACTGCTCAACGTCTTTCAGTAACGTATGCCACTTAACACTATTGAAAATTTATTTCGTCACTATCCCGGTTAAGGTATAGTTACATATATGCTACCCAAAAATTCGATTAAGTCAAACATCTGCCCATTCTAGTTCGACTTTGTTACTCACTTACTGTAACCTTTACTTTTTGAGTGCACATCTTTACACAATAATTTGTTGGATCACTCAAGAATTAATTCGGCGCTCTTAATTATTTTTATGAAGTGTTTAAGGAGACGAGCAGGGAGGGAATCGACATAGACAGAGGTCCGAGATGTAAATGAATCTGATGGAGCTAATTACTGATGAAAAGTAGAAATATATATGTTTTGTAGGGTCCACTCATAGTGTTTTGGAAGTGTGGGAGTTGCTGCCAAGAAAGCATAAAGTTGCTGCAGGTCCGTGCTCCGATTGCTGAAGCAAGAGAGCTTCTTGCGAAAGTTGACGGAATAAAGCGGATCATTGTTGTATGGCTGCCCAAAGAATATGCTATACCAATTATTAATTGTGTTCTTTGGCTGTATCAGTTATATAATTATTAAATAATTGAAACATTTAACTATGTTTTCTGTGAAAACCTTTATCAGAACTGCAGTTTCGAGCTGTTGGCTCTCTTCAGTACAAGATAGGCCCAGAAGAACTGAACGAGACCGTTGATCATTTTTGGTACATGACGAGATTTATAGAACAACGACAGGCAACAAAAGCGGTAGGCTCCATCTAGCGGCTGATGTTCATTGCAATCGAAGTAGCAGTAACCCCGACATCGGCATAGTTAGTAGGTATACTTTTAGAGGGCAGAATATTTACTAACGTAATATTCTGTTGAGCTAATCTATAGATTTTCTTACATATATAAGGAATACAAAACCAGACTGCAACCAACAGCTATTCTCCGGACTAATGCCGCACCGAGCGCTGGATTACGAATTACAAGCCTGGTCGCGGAAAGTGCAATAACTATGTAATGCCACAAAACGCCAAAGTTTCGATTGCAACAAACACCAGCCAAACTTATTCCTAGGGATAAACCGTAGAAAAAATATCTGTACACTAATACCTCTTTGCATAGTAAAACCCAATAATACCACTGTATTTTGCGATAATATCTAATAATACCTGGGTAAAATACCCCGGTTACAAAATGTAACAATACCTAACAATACCTAAAAATACCCAATAATACCTAATAATAACTAAAAATACCTAATAATTCTTAATAATACCCAATAATATCTTATACTTCAACGGTATTAAATTTTAAAATACCTGGGTATTTCTTAGTAGTACCTTAGTACCTTAGCAGTACCTTAGTAGTACCCAATTAGTAATCGTATTCAGATAGATTTATAAGAATAATACCTAATAATTCCCGCGTGGTACTGAAAAATACCCGGTATTAAAAGCAATCTCTTAATAAATCCCCATAATACTTAGTAATACCTCTGAAATGCCTAGTAATACCTAAGAATACCCAATAATACCTAGTAATACTGATGCTGTACACCAAAATACCCCAGCGGGTTGCCCCATGACTTATTTATACACAAAAATCTCTTATGCCAGTCACTCCATACCACTTGCAGACTGCAGTTTCGAGCTGTTGGCTCTTATCAGAGCGAGGTACGCCCACAGTGACTGGAACGAGACCCTTAATCACTCTTGGTACATGACGAGATTTATGAAAACATGACATGCAACAAATGTGTTAGGCTCTATCTAGCTGTCGATGTCCATTGCAATCGAAGTAGCAGTAGCCCTGACATAGGCATAGTTAGTAGGTATGCTTTTAGAGAGCAGAATATTTAATAACGTAATATTTTGTCGAACTCCTCTATACATTTCGCCAGCTATTCCCCGAACTAATGCCCCACCGAGCGCTGTATTATGAATTATAAGCCTGCCGCGTAATAGACCAGGGGAGTAAATCGAGAACGCACCTTCTAACGGCAAATCGTGAGACATTTTGGCAACAGGTGTTTTTTGTATGTTTGAACTCTGCTGAATCCGAATTTGTCGGTCGCCAGGCCGAGATTCAAGATGGCGGCCAAAATGGCGGCGAAAAATATTTTTCTTATTTATTTCTTATTTTGAATCAAATTTTTAGGCATATTTACGCCACATTGTTTATACGCTATTCAGTCATGCTCAAAATATGTATAACCACCCTCCCCCTTCACCTCGAAAAAAATTCTAAATAAAGAAATTTGTTTTTCTTCTAAAGAAAAATGTTTGTACAAAAAGCTTAAATCTGATTCAAGTAGTCAACATTAGTAAGTCAAATCAGTAGTGCAATATAAATTAATTTACAAATAACAAATTCATTAAAAATTATCATTATCTGACTCTCCGTCTTTAAGATATACGTCCCTGTCTCTAACGTTGCTGCAAGCCCCTCTACAGCGGCATAAATGTGTGCACAATAGTTGCATCACATTTTCTCTCTCTGTTCGGCGACATTTGCAAATTTTTGTTTTGCAGCCAGTTTTGAATCCGCAAGAAATGAGTCTTGTAATCCTTTGGTATTGGGTCTATAGTAAGTAATACCGGTTTTAACTCTTCCCCGTCAACTCGGCACCCATAATCTGTAGCTGGCGGAATATTCGGTGTAGCCTCATTTGCCTTACGCCAAATAAGTGTCTATAAAAAAGTAAATCAATTACAACAGATTCAGACATATACCCTAATGAAGCTTATACATACATTTTTATAAGCTTCATCTTAATTTTACTGTACCTGATAATGGGCCGAAGTATATGCTGGCGAAGGGAATCACTGGTAGGAGGCACGGCTTCTGGCTTCTTCACCTTGCCAAAAAGTGCAAGTCGTGCTTCATCTGTTGAGTTTTTTTCTGATTCGTATAAGCCAACCACAAATTTCTCTACATTTTGGAGTACTAAGTCCGTCAATGGATTTAATCCTAAACTCTTCAGAAGGTGTGCCTCTCGCTGGAAAACGGCGTAAGCCCCTTTATTCCCAATACTAGCAAGGAATGACGTCGTATCACAGCCCGTTACAGAATGGAAGGCAAGCGCATTATTTCTGATGTTATCGGGTAGCTTGCGGCGAACTTCATGGATGGGGATGTACTGTCGGTTTTTAGCTGTCCCAGTCATCATCCAACATTTCGAAGAATCCATAGCTACGAAGTGGTGCGGAAGCAGTGGAAAATATCAGTGTCTCTGGCAGATGAGACTACAGTCTTATACGGACTGTTAACTTCGTGCAGAATCACTCTGGGTTAGTAGACATAAAATTTTTGCTTGGCCAAATCCACCAGCTATGACAACGTCGAGACCGTGAACGGGATGGCTAATAATTTCTCGTGACAAAAACTGTGCCAGATCAGCCTTGTTGTCGGACAAATAAATACAATTTTTCCAATTTTTTTATAAAGGGACGTTTCCAGAATCTATATTCTTCCATATAGACCGGCATTCCGCACTTATTTTTGTTCTTGTTTCTGATTTTGTAGAAAGTTGGTTGTACCTGCAAAAAGAAAAGATGATAAAATTGAAAAAATCGACAATTTATCGTGTAAATATATAGAAGAAACTACACGTACCTGTCAAACACTACATCAATCCGAATGAAATTGGAACCCAAAGCCTTTATTCTTTCAATTAAAAGATCGTTAAAGGTTTTCGCCTTTTGAGGCAGTCCACTAACTAACACGAGTGCCTGGCCGTCAATAGTTAGATGAGAACTGTCTTTTGGGCTTTCTTTAACTGCTGAACATGTTACGTCTTTTGTCATGAGCTGTAGGATATCTGCTTTAGTTCCAGCACGGAGGGATCCATCCAGTTCAGTCAAGGAGAGAGGGACATTAAATAGCTCATGTTTTAAAATGGCGGGTAGATTTACTCTACCTGCCTCATAAGACACAATGAGTCTTTGAAGAACACTCTTCTTCACTTTTCTTCGGCACTCTGTTTCTTGTGTTTAAGGGATTTATACAAGTTCGCAAAAGTTGAGGGATGGTTGAATTTTATCGTGTTGTGAGAGCTCTTCTGCCAGCCACTCCACACCACTTGCAGACTAATTTCGAGCTGTTGGCTCTCGTCAGTGCTCTCTTGGTACATGGCGGGATTTATAAAACCACGACATGCAACAAAACGGGTAGGCTCTATCTAGCGGCCGACGTCCATTGCAATCCAAGTAGCAGTAGCCCTGAGTTAGGTATGCTTTTAGAGGGCAGAATAATTACTAACGTAATATTTTGTCGAATTCCTTGCGCTCTTGATACATAAATAGGTAGGTAAAATTGGAATTTTCGAACATTAGTTCTGTTAGGACCTCTGAATTAGTAGCGTGAGACTTCGCACTTCGCCACTACGCAATGTGACTGAGTGTTGACAGCATTTCGTTATGTTTATCTCATCTTAGCCTAAAATTTCCTGCTTGTTGATTATTTAATATTTCATTTCGTTGTTGTTGCTGGCCAGTTATTTCTACGATTTGCATTTTAAAATGAGTTCAAGTGGTGAGGTGAAGAATAAGAGCAAAAAGAAGAAATTTCAACTATCTCAATTATTTTAACTTTTTATTTTAATCACAGCACCAAACACTTTTGTCAAATCCAAGGAGAAATTTGTAGGTTAAGATGTGCTTGATACATCGAATTTGAAAATTCACGATAAATGGAGCTTTTTAGTAAAATCTGCTTTAATTATGAAACGGATTTTAAAAATTAAAACAGCCTTTTGGGAATAAATGGGACTTTATCTCGATTATGTAACTGACTTATATAGGATGTGCCAATAAAAACTCCCAGGTGAAATATTTCGGAAACTACTAGAGATATTTGAGTTCTCTAAAAGCACATTGCTAGAACACATAAATGGCTGTAGTTTTAAATAGAAATAGTTTTTTAATATGTCAAGGGATAGATGGCGCTGCAGTACAAATTATTTTTTGGATGACAGGAACTTAGAAATGTTATTTATGTTAAAGATAATTTAATTTCAAGTAGATTTCGTAATACGAAAAAAAAATCGAAAATCCAACCGTTTTCGAGAAATTTGAGTTTAAAATATTCAATTTTTGAAAAACTAAAATCGCTGTAACTTTCTTGCATTAAATTTTATACGATAGTTCGTTTCAAACTTTCTTCATAGAAAGATAATGTGAATAATTTGGCAATAAAACTTTTTTTACAACTTCCGGTTAAACCGGAAATTACATTTATTACAATTTTAAAGCGGCCGCCCCTGTATTTTATTAAACAATATTGAATAAAAATATGTTTCAAGTATTTTTTCAAGTGCAGCCATAGTAGTAACTTAGCAATAAAGGAAATAACAATGAAATAAAAATTTCTTTTTATTTTATTTAATTAAAACAAAAAAATAACTAACAAATAATACGTTATGGAAGAAGGTGTTCGAAATTATTGCCATTTTCGTTTGTACACATGGAGAATCTTTTCAATAGCTCAACCCTACAAACTTTAAGTAGTGTATTCCTGTTGATGGATCCAGCGCTTGCCTAAATTTTATTATAAAGGTCAGCCATGTCTATGCTTGGTTCTTTCTAAACCTCACTTTTCGGATAACCCCACAAATATAAATCTAATGGGGAAATATCCGGAGATTTAGCTGGCCACTTGAATACCCCATTTGTACCAAACCATCTTTCTGGATATGTTTGGTTTAAATAATTTACCACAATATTGCTATTATGTGAGTCAGCGCCATCTTGGTGAAACCACATAGTATCTAATTGAACTGGTAAATTATTCAATAGCACAGGTAAACCATTTTGTAAGAAGTGTAAACAACGTTCACTATTTAGATTTCCTTGATAGAGATATGGACCAACAATGTATCCATTTACGATGCCACACCAAACATTTACCCCAAATCTTGTCTGGAATCCGGTTTGTCTCATCCATTTGGGATTTTCTTTAGATCAGTATCGGCAATTATGTCTGGTTATGACTCCGTTGTTGTGGAATTTAGATTCGTCACTCCACATAATTTGATTTAGCAAATTAGGATTTTCCTAATAATGGATAAGTATGCCAAAAAATCTAATCTGCGCTGATTATCTCCCGGTGTTAAGTGGTGATTTTTTAGAATCCTTCTACACGAATTTACAGAAATATTCGTTTGCTCATTTAACTTACGTAATGACGTGTGGGGATTATTTTCTACTGTTTCTACTGTTTCTACTGTTTCTAACAATAAAAATTTCTTTTTATTTTATTTAATAAAAACAAAATTTTCTCAAAAACTAAATACACATCATATGACAATCAAAAACTAAAACAATGTCTAAAGCAATCTCAATATTGACAGTATTATTTATGAAGAATTCCAAAGGATTGTATTTTGCGTATGAAGTCGTTTTATTTCATCAAGGTGAATGTAATCAATATAAAATGTATTTTTCCACCCACGTTAATATTTTCTTTATTGCTACTATGGTTGCACTAGAAAAAATGCATGGAACATATTTTTATTCAATTTTGTTAATAAAATACAGGGGTGGGCGCTTTAAAATTGTAATAAATGTAATTTCCGGTTTAATCGGAAGTTGTAAAAAAAAGTTTTATCGCCAAATTATTCACATTATCTTTCTGTGAAGAGAGTTTGAAACGAACTATCGTATAAAATTTAATGTAAGAAAGTTACGGCGATTTTAATTTTTTAAAAATAAAATATTTTAAACTCATTTTCTCGAAAACGGTTGGATTTTCGAATGTTTTTCATATCACAAAATCTACTTCAAATTAAATTCTCTTTAACATAGATAACATTTCTAAGTTCCTGTCATCTAAAAAAATAATTTGTATCGCAGCGCCATCTATCCCTCAACATATTAAAAAACTATTTCTATTTAAAACTACAGCCATTTATGTGTTCTAGCAATGGGATTTTACAGAATTCAAATATCTCTAGTAGTTTTCGAAATATTTCACCTGGGAGTTTTTATTGACACACCCTGTATATTCAGATTTATTTGGAAAATCAGCATTTTTTACAGTACTTCCAATATGACCGCAGATATTTGTAAAAACTGATTGTAACAAACACATTCCTGTCCCCAAATGCCTTTATAAAAAATATATTTTGACATCACCATCGAATTCTTTTTGAAATCAATATTTCTATAAATCACTCGAACAGAATCTTCACTTTTTGATAACAATCTGAAACTAAACTCTGCCTTATTTTTTTGCAGATCATTCCTCTTATTATTAAATGGAAACTATACCGAGCAAGACAACATTTAAATTTATGCTACTACTTGTCTCCAACATTGTGGTTAACATTAAAGAGAATCCACAGTGATAATATCAATATATTTTTCTCCTTCCTCAATATAGTCAAATAGAATACAAAAATTAAACCGAATTCCACCAATACCCATCATAATTTTAAACTGGGAAGTTGTTCTTATTTTGTCGTTGATTTGATAGCTGTCTGCTTTCGACTTAAATGAGGATTTCAATTTATTTCATTCGAATTTGTCCGAGAATGCACTATTGAATTGAGAAGTACCGCGTCCGATTTTAACAATGAATCAAAACTCCGGAAGTTTAACCCTTTTAATCTTGATAGTGGGCTCAATTCAAATAAACATTCTTATGTCTGGTTTAGAGTCGATAAGATTTTATGTCATTGTATGAGCACGATTGCTTTAAAAGTCGAGGCGGAAAATGCATCTCCAATCAGATTAAATATATTACACAGCTTTAATTCATTTTACGAAATTTTTGAATTGTATTAAAAACTCCAAAAATACTGAAAAACCTTATGGGGTAATATCTGGTGAGATTTTATGAAAAAGAAAATCCAGTCAATATATCAATCTAAAGGGTCTAGCCGTACTTCCATGGCGAAACTGCCCCCGATAGGAACCTATATCGTAACCTATGTTATATTGTAGAGGGCGCTAATAGTAGTTGATAGAGTAGATATTAGCTCTATATCTTACATAATTGAGGAGCTATTTGAAAAAAAGCGTCTGGAGACGACTTTTTTTCAAAGCGATATATCTTAGTTAATTTTAAAGCTAGAAAAATAAACTAAATGGCAGTATTATGGTACACTTTACAGTTTATTTTATAGCATTTTCTATGGGCCAAACCTAAATAAAAGTATTTAAAAAATGCAAAGAAAAATTTTGTCAATCGATTTCTATCATATCTAATTGAATTACCACTTTGAAAAAAATATATAATAATTGTCTATGTCTTGCCTCACAGCATGCCAAGTTTCATTAAAATCCAAGAGGTGCAACATGTCGAAAAAAATTTTTAAGTAAGTGGACCACCTTACACGACCACTACGTTGTCGCTTCTAATTTGCATTACATTTAATTAAAAGTTGCGTTTTGACAGCTCATAAAAAGTATATCAACGGTTGGTGGTGTCAACTAGAATATTATAATGTTTTTTTATCTACTTTTATAGTGACTATAGTCGGTCTCAGTTAAGAATGCAGTTGTTTACGTTATGAGCGGAGCACGAATAGTTTACAGAGGATATGATGGGAATTCCCAAGTAAGTGGAATCCCCCCATGGCCGACTCAAGCCAGTTGGTACATAAAATAAAAATTAACTGTTTAAATCGGCTTTTATTTGGCATTTTTCTTTTATAAATACATTGAAATTATTTAATTCATATTGCAACATATTTTATTTAGAGTAATGAAAGCTCATTATAGACGTAAATCCTCTAAAAATTTCAAAGCGTTATAAGAAATGGGTAAACCTACTACTTGCTTTTGCTCGATATCAGGCGAGCTGTTCTTGTCTCTGCCGTTCTGAATGGTATCTTTGATCTCTCTCATATACCTGCCTAAAAAGTGTACACAAATATCATAATCTCCGTGTAAGTGCATGACCACGTCGTCACGTCGCGTCGGTGCACCGCACAGCGCACATGGCACCGCACAGCGCACATAGCACCGCACTTCGCACATCGCACACTGAAATTAAATAAACCATGATTTTAAATGAGAGTGGCCATTCGACGCCCCTCGCACATCGCACAATAAAATTAAATAGAACCATGCTCTTAAATGAGAGTGATGAAATCAACAACTTGAGCTTCGCACATCGCACAGCGTTTAGCACAGGCGATACCGTGTTTGTGAATCCTTATTTATAACAAAAGAGATAAATATAACTATAACAGTCTGATTTTAATAAAAATGGAAGGAAATAGCCGAACAATATATGAACAATTAGTACAATTTCTTTTGTATTAATATTCATAAATACTTATCATAAAACAATAAAATAAACTTCGATGTGCAATGTGCGCTGCGCGAGAGAGATCAAAGATACAATAATTTCAATGTATTTATAAAAGAGCCAAATGCCAAAGAAAAGCCAATTTAAACTAGGGTGACCAGATTTTTGTTAAGTGAATGCTGGACACTTCTGCCAAGGGCGGATCCAGAAAGGTTACGGGGGGGGGGGGGGGGCACTCAAGAGCGGATCTGTGCCTTGAGCTTGGGCTAAAAATAACAAAAATATTTTTCCTCGAAAATTGAAATTGATGAGCGGGAGGGAGAAATTTCGATCACAAAATTTTTTGATGAGCGGGAAGCAAGTATCCGAAAAAAATTTTTTTCCAAACAAAATGTAATGCTGTAACTTCACTATAACCTGAATGCTGAACTTATGCTGGACACTTGTAAGACTTTCCAGTAAAATTCCGGACATATGGTCAGAATGCTGGACTTTCGCTGGACACTTGTAAATGCTGGACAGTACTCCAAAATGCTGGACTTTCCAGCGAATTTCCGGACGTATGGTCACCCTAATTTAAACCGTTAATTTTTATTTTATGTACCAATTGGCTTGAGTCGGCCATGGGGGGATTCTACTTACTTGGGAATTCCCATATCCTGTGTAAACTGTGCTCCGCATAACGGCATTCTTAACTGAGACCGACTACAGTCACTATAAAAGTAGATCAAGAAAACATTGTAATAGGCTAGTTGACACCACCAACCGTTGATATACTTTTTATAAGCTGTCAAAATGCAACTATTGAAATGTAATGCAAATTAAAAGCGTCAACATAGTGGTCGTAAGGTGGTCAGTCCACTTACTTTAAATTTTTTTTCGGCATGTTGCACCTCTTGGATTTTAATGAAACTTGGCATGCTGTTAGGCAAGACATAGACTATTATTATATATTTTTTTGCAAATTGGTAATTCAATTAGATCTGATAGAAATCGATTGACAAAATTTTTCTTTGCATTTTTTAAATACTTTTATTTAGGTTTGGCCCATAAGAAATGCTATAAAATAAACTGTAAAGTGTACCATAGCACTGCCATTTAGTTTTATTTTCCTAGCTTTAAAATTAACTAAGATATATCGCTTTGAAAAAAAAGTCGCCTCCGGACACTTTTTTTCAAATAGCTCCTCAATTAACTAAGATATAGAGCTAATATCTACTCGATCAACTATTATAAGTGCCCTCTACAATATAACATAGGTTATGATATAGGTTCCTATCGGGGGCAGTTTCGCCATGGAAGTACGGCTAGACCCACGGCCGACTCTAGTAACAGGCCGCGAACAAGGAAAACTGGCAACAATGCATGTGGTTCTTAGTTTCACTAAATTGCCATAGCTGTTTACGGCTGCTTTTGGTCGGCTCTTGTTTTAATTGCTGGAAATTCATATTTTTATTTTGTAACAATAGTGTAAGTGTCTTGCTAATTGAAGTGCATTTAGTTTAGATCGTGTGATATCAATTATAGGACGTTACGATAGTTTTAATCGAGTGTATACTCTGTTTAACAGTGCGTGAACCGACTTAACCTAAAATGCCCAGGCATTCTGTCATACCAGGCTGTAAGACAAATAATTATACTTCCACAAAGAAAACAGACGGTCGAAAGACCACATTTAGTTTAGTTTAGTTTTCCTAAGGACGATGAATTAAGAGAAAAATGGCCTACAGCTATTCCCCGAAAAGATTGGATACCATCAAAACATGCTGTTGTATGCGAAATACATTTTGATACCGGTGAGATTATTAAATTTGATAAATGTCTTGTACCAGGTGGAACATTTAAAATGATTCCTTATAAACCAAAATTAAAAGTAAATACTGTCCCATTTTTCCAAATTTGCCTAAATTCTTATCTACAAAAAATCAGTCCGTCGACAAGATCCAGAAAGTAGGCGCGAAAATCAAATTCATCAACATGAAATTTTGAGAAGTCGGATATTATTGAAAATTATGAGGAATTTATTAACGTTTTATCAAAAAAAAAAATAATAATAATATCTCTGATAGCTGGAATGTAAACATTTTTACGTCTAAAGTCGTATTTTATACGTTAAATTCTGATGCTGATATTGTTGGTATTGAAAATCAAATTTCAATTAATACTGGCCTAATATAGACGAAGCAGTTAACATTTATATATCTGGATAGGCATCTCATGCACTATCTAAAAAAATTTCTTGTAATATTTGCCTTTCACATATTGTTGAAAATAAATGGAATTTTACTGGAAATCAATATTGTGATTATCTACAACGTGATGGTCTATCAGTACCCACGAATAATATGACCATAATTTTATTTCACGTGTACGTCATATTAGAACATATCATTAACAACAATAGTTTAGAAAAGGAGTTCCTACAAATTGAAAATCAAAAAGATTTTCTTATCAATCTAACTTTACATAGTTCAAAGTCAGGTAATTTTTATTTAGATTTTTTAAACACGTGTATATGCGGGAACAATATTGACTATATTTTACGAATTATTTGTTCAATATTTGCTAACGTACTTCTATATAATTATGTAAAAATGCAGAATAATCGGGCGCTTGAGCAAAGTAGATTGAAATCTCGGTTACGAACTACTGAAAAAGATGTCAATAAAACGAAAAAACGAAAATTAGACACTTTCAAAACAGCAAAGTAGAAACCTATATGTATCAATTCAATTCCATATTCGTATTTTATTCATATCATAAGTAAATATTTGTTCATGTTTTTAAATTTACTTACAGCCTTACAGTCCTGTTATTTTTAATTTACTCATTCCCGAATCATCCTAAATTAGAATATTATGGGATATCTGTATTATTTTATTACTCCCTTTATAATATAAAAATATGATATTTCGTATTATTAAAAAAGAGTTATGTAACTCTTCTCGTTGGTTTTGCTGAACAATTCAACATTTTTAAAATATCGTGATGTTTAATTGACCGAGCAGAGATTTAAACTTCGATTGAAGCCTCAATTTATTAAACACATGAATGATTTATAATCTGTATCCTACCTAAACAAACCTATCATATAGAATCATGAATCAAAACGCATTATAAATAAATAAAATACAATTAAAACACGGGCGCCTATTAAATTTAGCTGCTGTAATGCAAACCAACCATCGCACATCGGACTACATCTTTACTTGTGTGCGGTGTTGCCACCTGTTACTTCGTGGCCTGTTAACTAGAGTCGGCCGTGCTAGACCCTTTACAGTCCCGCAAAGATGAACGTTGTATAAAAATAATTAGACGCTTCGCAAATAGGAAAACGAAAAGTACACTAACTGGTACGTTTCTAATGCTCTAATAGTAGAGTGCATTAATACGTTTATTGTGACTTCCGTGGGGGTTTAGTTGTTACAAGCTGAATTTGATATAAAATTAATGGTGATATACTGATGTTTCAAAATCTCAAAGCCGTCAAAAAATGTCCTATTGAAAAGGTCATTATAATCAAAAAACGAGTTATTTCTTAGTGAATTAGGTGTTTTGATATTTCTACTTTTGAGTAATAGCAAATCCTGTTAACCATGAATAGAACTAATCAAAATAAGTAGATTTTCGAACAGACCCACCTCGAGAAATCATGCCTGCTCCCCCTGCCCCCCCTGTATCTGCCTATATATATGTTTTTTTTTCAAAAACGATAGGAGCTAGAGGAATGATCTTGGCGCTATTCGATAGAGTATAAAATTTTGCATAAGACCCTCCATTTACTTTTTGCTATTTTCTATTTTTAAGGCCCCACAGCAAAAAAAAAGGGTGAGGAGCCTTCCAACAACGACACATGTTTGGCTATACGTCTAAAACGGCCCAATAAATCAAAATTCTATAAGATATAAAAAATAAAGACCATTATTTTTTCTATCGATTGGTATATTAGTTGTTACAAACTACGAAAATATTGATTGTACCTATTCAAAATTATTAATAATAAATTGTTTTAAATAAATTCATTATGCACATGTGCATCTTTCTCTTTGTACGCCACTGACGGCTTTATATAAACAAATAACTTATACAAATAATATACCAGTCGATAGAAAATATAATGGTCTTCATTTTTTATATCTTGTAGAATTTTGATTTATTGGACCGTTTTAGAGGTATAGCCAAACATGTGTCATTGTTGGAAGGCTCCTCACCTTATTTTTTTGCTGTGGGGCCTTAAAAAAAGAAAAACAGCAAAAGTCAATGGAGGATCTTATGCAAAATTGTATACACTATCGAATGGTGCCAAGATCATTCTTCTAGCTCCTGCCGTCTTCTCGAGGTGGGTCTGTTCGAAAATCTATTCATTTTGACTAGTTCTATTCATGGTTAAAAGGATTTGCTATTACACAAAAGTAGAAATATCAAAACACCTAATTCACTAAGAAATAACTCGTTTTTTGATTATATTGACCTTTTGAGTAGGACAGTTTTTGACGGCTTTGAGATTTTGAAACATCAGTATATCATCATTAATTTTATATCAAATTCAGCTTGTAACAATGAAACCCCCACAGAACTTATTTTTATGCGTATATCTGTGCACCGAGCACTCTACTATAACTCGTAGATAACAGAATTTCACATTATCATGATGGCGAGTAACTTTCAAGATATCCGTTAATTTGCCTGTCGGTCTATCCGTCTGTCCATCTGTCCGTCTGTCTGTCCGTCTGTGACGTTCCTTGAAAACATAATAACTTAAGAACGGAAAGTCCAACAGAACTGAAATCGGGCTAATACGTTAATGTTGGAGGAAAAACCTTACTGACTTGAAAAAAATCTATTTGTAAATACAAATTTTATAACTGGCAGATTTAAAAAAGTATTCGACCTGTATGTATGTTTCTTTTTGTATATGTTCAATAATTATATGGATTGGCTTAATCGATTTCTATGAAATCTTTGCCAAACTGGAAGGTATGGCTTGGCAGTGGTTCTGTTATAGAACATCCCAGAATCGAAAACTAAACAAAAATTTCGACTTAGTTAAAAATGTATTTAATGACATTTTAGTGCATAACACACAAGATTGAAAGGCATCAGCGCCGAAAACTGGCACAAAAGAACTCATGCACGTTCGCAGAGACGTAAGGCACTACTAGGTGAAAATTCGAAGAAACACCGAATTTTCGCTTAGAAAAACATTACATTATACTTTTTCAAAAGTGGGCCAAATGTACTTTGAAAATATTTATGAATATTATTAACTTATTAATCGCTTCACGAAACACAATGAATGAATATAAAATTTTAATGGTGCAAAGTATTAAAAGGACGAAACCGAAAAATGTGGCAAAGGAGCTTAGCGTCTCTAGGCAATTATTTGGCAAAAATTAGTAAAAATTGACAAGGCCTGTTTCTAAAATAAAACAAATTTGAATTCATTCAGCGCACAGTGTGTATTTACAACTTCTAGGTGGACAAAATTCTACAAATTTCTAAATGAGCATAAAATAGTTGTTAAAAAACGGGAAAAATAATTAAAAAAATTTAGGAATTAAGGGGGTGGTTTTTGAGGGTGGTTGAAAAATAAATTTGCTTCTAAAGTGCCGAAACTCTGTGAGTATGATAATATATCTGCGAATATATCAAAAATGGTTAAAAAATTATAGATAGTAGAGGGATTGTTTTTGAGTGGGTTGAAAGATAAATATTACTTTAAAATTCTGAAACTTTGTGGACATGATAATATTATATCCGTGAATTCGCTAAGAATAGTAAAAAAATTCTAAGCAATAAGGGGTTGGATTTGAGAGGATTGAAGAATAAATATACTTTAAAACTATATGATATATCCAGATTTTCTTGCACTCCATGATCCACTTGTGCTGGGTAAATTTAAGTTTTTTTATAGATACACTAATATTCAAACAATTTTTGTATTCATTTAAAAAAAAATTCCTATTGCGATTCTATCTTTGATTAAATTCAATCATAAATACATGAACAATTCTGGTCAGTTCATTTAACATCAATTGGGAAGAGTGATGAAAGTTAAAGTTGTCTTTAAGGTAATCCACTAGGACATTTTCAGCCATGACTCTAGCTGCTTCAAGGTTATTATCTTCATCTTTTAATTTTTCATAAAGTTCTCTTCTTGACATAGTAAGAAGTATACCTGTAAAAACATAAATATCTCCTTAAAGCGTATATAAAATTTACATACATAAAAATTGTAAGAATTAAATAATAAAATAAAATGAAAAAAATAACAAACAAAAATGTACAAAAGTATTGTCATTCTAATGAAATTCATATTTCGAATAAATTTCTCCCATTTCTTAATACAAATTTGATCTGATGTTATTAACTAAATAATGTAGAGAAAAATTACTAACATACAAAAACAAAAACTACATGCCTTGATGCAAATTATCCATATTAAGAAAAATATTGATATCACATATATTTAGAAGAAAGACCTGTACAATGAAGCGAACGAGCATGACTGACGAGCATGACTGAGAGCTCCCTTTGTACAAACCCTTTTTTGTTGTGCAACATATAAAGGATTGCGGGGTCCTACTGTTATTATATTTTGTGAATAGTTTATATAGGGTACCTACTTTGTTTTTAAAAGATCAAGAGTGATTATTATTTTGAAAGTGGATTTTTGGGATTTAGTCCTCCTAGATGCGCAAAATGACCCATTGTGCAGCGTCTCGTCAATTGGACGAGTGCGTTGGATAATCAGTAGAACACGATAGTAGAAAAACCAAATGCAGATCTTTCCAAATGCCAAAGTTATAGAGAAAACCTCCTTGTGCATAAAAAACACAAAAATCCATTTTGCCAAAAAATCGCTCGAAGGTGAAGTCGTGTCACGTCCCCTATATTGAATCTATATGAAGACTGGTACGTCGTGAGACTGACAGAAAGTTGTAAACTCATATATAGTTGAACTCACATGGAACTCCGTTCTTGTGAATGATATAATCACTATAAAGAACTTTAAAGCTAATCACAAGCGTCCAAAAATTTTAAAAGTAAAATATTTTAATATTATTTAAAACCCAAAAATTCTTTCATCAATTTCTAGGGAAGCTGTGTGAATCTTTCTACCAAATCAATTGTTGGCGCATGCTCTTCATTGTATGGTAGTATTAAAAGCTCTCTAGAAGAGGTGGTCGACCTTGCCCTACTCGGGGGAGGCGATAATATCCAAATTATAAATTTTTTTAGATAGGATATTGCATAATTTTAACTGTACTTATTTAAACCTAATTAATAAATGGTATTCCTTGAACATTTGCATTTTATTGATCGAATGACTTGTTGTAAGTCTTATGCCTCGAGGGTTTTCGTTTAATATTTCGGAATTGAGTAAATCGGGTGTCTCAGGACCCCGCAAGTTTGTATCTCAGAATCCCGGTCACATTACACAGCCTCACAAAAAGAAAAAAATGTTCTGTCCACCAGACTAGACCAATAAATCTGTACGTTTTTGGGG
This sequence comes from Rutpela maculata, assembly GCA_936432065.2. Classification (NCBI taxonomy): domain Eukaryota; kingdom Metazoa; phylum Arthropoda; class Insecta; order Coleoptera; family Cerambycidae; genus Rutpela; species Rutpela maculata. The sequence continues at coordinate 85,969,679 of OW386285.2, forward strand.
TCGCTGAATCCGAATTCGGGATCTTTTTGACCACATCAGGTCAGGATCAATGTCAATCCAAGGTTAAATTGGAAAAAAAAAACGATTAAGTGAACAAAACCACGATCTCTGTACGTTTTTGGGGTTACTGAATTCGAATTCGGGATCTGATTACCCCATCAGGTCAGGGTGATGGTCAATCCAAGGTCATATTGGGTAGAAACCTTTTAAGCGTAGAAAACCACAATTTTTAAACGTTTTTGGGGTAAGTAAATCCCAACTCCTGGTCTGTTTGACCCATCAGGTCAGGGTCAAGGTCATTCCAAGGTCAAATTGGGAAAACATTTAAGCTAGAAAACCACGATTCTTATACGTTTTTGGGGTTGCTGAATCCGAATACGAGGTCTGTTCGTCCCTATCAGGTCAAGGTCATTCCAAGGTCAACTTTTGTTTATTAAACGGAAACGCGTTTTTGACCACGGATTCTGAAAGAGCGGGATATTTTGCGTTCGCATATGGTTTGACCTATGATCAAAGTGACCTTTGGTCATCAGAAGGTCGAATCACTCTCTCAAATTAATTCATCTAAGATAAAAGATGATTCGTATTCAGAAATCTCAGTTACAAATCTTTATCGAGCATGGTTTAGCCTCATGATATTTCTCCGAGGGAGATTGGAGAACCAAGACAGCAGACACCTATATCCTCACGCAACCAACGAGTGGCGTCTTCCAATCCTCTGGGAAAAACGAAACGTCTATGTCATATGCTGACTCCCCGGTGATAGGGACTGATGAAGTTATTAAAATTAAAAATTCTGCTTCTCAGACAATGCTGGAAATGGTGACAACTGCCTTAATTGAGGATGTGTAGAATGATCCATTTTCCGATCCTTCGATGTAATGGAGCCAGTAAAGGCGTACTGCCCTGCAGGGGCGTTAGGGTGTGAGGATGAAGCCATAGTGTGTCCGACGACGAGTTGACTTTGTCCAGGTCTAAATACGAGGGCTTTCCGATTTTGACGAGGACAAAGTCAACTCATCGTCGGACTATGGCTTCATCTTCACCTAACGCTCCCCTACAGGGCAGTACGCCTTTACTGGTTTCATTACCTCGAAGGATCGGAAAATGGATCATTCTACACATCCTCGATTAAGGCAGTTGTCACCATTTCCAGCATCCTCTGAGAAGCACTATTTTTAACTTGAATAACAAGATCAAAGGATTCCCACAGAAATTGAACGTATCGCTCGGATACTGATGTTGGCCTCATCAGTGATGCCCCAGCACCTTCATCAGTCCCTATCACCGAGATGTTTGGGCAGTCAGTATATGACATAGACGTTTCATTTTTCCCAGAGGATTGGAAGACGCCACTCGTTAGTTGCGAGTGGATATAGGTGTCTGCTGTCTTGGTTCTCCAATCCCCCTCGGAGAAATATCACGAGGCTAAACCATACTCGATAAAGATTTCTCAATACAAATCATCTTTGATCTTAGGTAAATTAATTTGAGAGAGTGATTCGACGTTCTGATGACCAAAGGTCACTTTGATCATAGGTTAAACCACATGCGAACGTAAAATATCCCGCTCTTTCAGAATCCGTGGTCAAGAACGTGTTTCCATTTGACAGACAAAAGTTGGTCTTGGAATGACCTTGACCTTGACCTGATGGGGTCAACAGACCCCGGATTCGAATTCAACAACCTCAAAAACGTATAAGAATCGTGGTTTTCTAGCTTAAATGTTTTCCCAATTTGACCTTGGAATGACCTTGACCCTGATCTGATGAAATTTTATTTAAATATTGGGATTTAGTTACCCCAAAAACGTATAAAAATCGTGGATTCTGCGTTTAAAAGGTTTCTTCCAAATTTGACCTTGGATTGATCATCACCCTGAACTGATATGGTCAAGCAGATCCCGAATTCGGATTCAGTGACCCCAAAAACGTACAGAAATCGTGGTTTCCTTCGCTTAATCATCCTCTTCCCAATTTAACTTTGGATTGACCTTGACCCTGACCTGATAGCGTCGTTAGTAATCTCCGGCAGTGCAGCCCTGGCCTATTTCTTAGCTACCAAATATCTCAAACATTTTGTTGAACCCACCTGGGAGTGGAAGTCCACAAAAATATAGTGGGGGACGCGACTGGCGCCCTTAATAAATAAATAGTTACTTAGACGCTGTGTAGTAGGTTCTTCTACAGTCCCACCATTATTTCATCAGGCTGCATCTAGTGTAAGGTGGGCAGAAATTGGAAATAACACTATCTTAGTTACAAATTTGGTTAAGGCGCGCGCACGTTAAAATTGGTAGTTTAGTATTTTAGGAGTAGCCGTATCTCAAATGTTGAGAATTCAAACTATAAATTAAAAATTGCTGCAATATTTTTACAGATTTGCGTGAAAAATGGTATATGGAGAATATGAAGATATCAGGTTTCTCTGATAACGATGGATATGTTCTTTTACGGTGCAGAAGCTAAATAAAGAGGTCACTAAAAAGAGTGGAATAAAAATAAAAAAAATTAAAGAAAAAAGGTCGCTAAAAATATTTAAATAAAATTTCACTGTCGCTCAGTTAATTGAACCATATTACCTAATACTGATATTGAGGTAGGTGTAAAAATGCACAAATAACAAATTCTAATGTATTTTTAACCAACTTATCCATTTATATTTGGTGAAATTTTATGTGGCCGTGAAATGTCATTTCACAAATTTTAACGACCTTTTTGAAAGGGGAATATTTTTATCAAAGCCAGATTTTTATTAAATTTATTTTTAATAATATTTTGAATTATCTAAAAATATATTCTAAGTGTATCTCATAATAAATTTCTTATATAACTGGAGCTACTTCAGCCCTTAAATTAATATTTGTAGGAATTCTACGTCGCCTAGTCATCCCTTTTTCTAAAAGACATATTTTTTCTTAAAAATATACTTTTGCGAATACCCTATGAAAGAAAGGTCTTTTACAAAATAAATGGATCTTTATCAAATGAACATATACGTGTATGTATGACATTTTTCACTCTGGATGGCGTCCGCTTCTTTATGTGTCTCATTGAAGCTTAGGGAACATAACAGCTGTCAACAACAGAACGCGGTTTTTTAACTTTTTTTTTCATCCCATGTATCCAACGGAGGACATTTTTATAGACCACATTAGCCGTTTAACTGTAATGTTCTGAAATGCATTTTAGGTAGTTTCATTTGATATTATGTTATTTTGTGAAAACTATAATGTTATCTATTAGTATTAGTAAATATATATTTTTTTTGTTTAGCGCAATAATTAGTTGGATTCTTCTCATTAATAACTTACTATTTACACTAGTTAAGGTATAAATAGTTATAATTGGTATTGAAGTCGCGGTTAAAAATAAGCTTGAATTCATTATTTTTACAGCAAGCTCAACGTCGATATTGGGTAATAAGGTAGAATTAATTGAGCGATGGTGAAATTTTATTTCACACACGGGGTGTCCTACGGAGAACTACAATTTTCAATTTTAAAATTAAATTTTAGACCAGACCAATACTCCGTTCTTTTAGAAGTGTTATAATAATAATATTTTATTTTCACATTTAAAATGTAACTGATATACGACAAAATGTAGAATACGTCAGCACTTAGAAAATAATGTATAAATGTAGGTACATATAAAAGCAGTAACAGACAATAAAAAGCACTACAATTGTCAACGAACAAGATTAAAAACAAACAAATAAATAACATGAAGCATGTAAATGTAAAATGGCGTAAAAACTTTTTGAGTTTTGTTTTAAAAATCTGAATATTTGGAGATGATTTAATTTCGTCTGTTAAAATGTTGAAACGCTTACAGCCATTATACTAACAATTTTTATATATAAAACTTTTCTGATCCATTGTTGTTCGAAAGGAATTCGTTTGAAGCTGCTCCTTATGCCGTGTTTCGTACCCATGGGCTTGTTCGATTGTTTAAGAACATAAACTTGTTTTTGTAAACGTATGTACAGATATACTCACTCACTCACTCAATACTCACTAAAAATATAATTCTAAGATTTTCAAAAGCATTTCTGCAAGTTTTTAAACATTTTAGTCCCACAATTATGTGTACTACATATTTTTGTATAATGAAGACTCTGCTTATTTGTGAGCTATTTTCCCAATTAACCGTACCATATTTTAAGCTAGAATGAAAGTTAGCATAATAAAGAGTAAGTAGGATGTCCATACCACAATGATTGGGTATAAATTTTAGCCCGAAACAAGTGCTTCTCAATTTCCCTCACAGCGTCTGTATATGCTGATTCTATTTTAGATGTATGTATATAGAGTAATGATCAAAATTTTAATGGATTCTGTAGGAAATAATCGAAAATTTTCAGAGAAATGCAATTTGTCTGAATTTTTCTTTAAGCTAAACAGTATTGAAGTGGTCTTATTTTTGTTTAAAAATAATTTGTTTTTGTCGGTCCATTTAGTTATTGCATTATAAACTTTTTCAGTAGTAAGTTTTAATCTATCTAAATTATCTTCTGCTACAAGAACATCAGTGTCATCAGCATAACAAATTGTCAAAACATTAACATTTTATTCAGGTACAGAATTAAATCGTTGACAAAGAGTATAAAAAGGAGAGGCCTAAATATAGATCCCTGCGGAATAGCCTGTTTAACCTCTAAACTATTGCTAAATGCTCAATTAGAAATTTGTACAATTTGTTTCCTATCCTTTAGATACGAGGACAATAAATTTAAAGGAGTGTCTCTTACTCCATATCTACAAAGTTTAGCTTATAACAGCTCATCGTCAACATAGCCGAAAGCTCGAGAAAAATCTATAAATAGCCCTAGCACAAACTTCTTGTTATCTAATGCTTCGATTATATTCTTATGAAAGACACATAATGCTGTCTCCGTGCTTCTGTTGCTAGTAAAGCCATGTGGTGAATTACAGAGCAGGTCATTTCGATACAAGAAAGACGTGAGAAGTTCTTTTATAGCTAACTCAATAACTTTTGACACGCTAGAAAGAAGACTTATTACTCTGTAATTTTCATACGTATTTGCGTCTTCTTTTTTAAATAGCGGTTGAACTATTGCTAATTTTAGCATCGTCGGAAAAATTCCTTCCCCAAAACAGAGATTTATAATGTGAACTAACGGACTACAGAGCAAGTACTTACATATGACTAGTTCTATTCATGGTTAAAAGGATTTGCTATTACACAAAAGTAGAAATATCAAAACACCTAATTCACTAAGAAATAACTCGTTTTTTGATTATATTGACCTTTTGAGTAGGACAGTTTTTGACGGCTTTGAGATTTTGAAACATCAGTATATCATCATTAATTTTATATCAAATTCAGCTTGTAACAATGAAACCCCCACAGAACTTATTTTTATGCGTATATCTGTGCACCGAGCACTCTACTATAACTCGTAGATAACAGAATTTCACATTATCATGATGGCGAGTAACTTTCAAGATATCCGTTAATTTGCCTGTCGGTCTATCCGTCTGTCCATCTGTCCGTCTGTCTGTCCGTCTGTGACGTTCTTTGAAAACATAATAACTTAAGAACGGAAAGTCCAACAGAACTGAAATCGGGCTAATACGTTAATGTTGGAGGAAAAACCTTACTGACTTGAAAAAAATCTATTTGTAAATACAAATTTTATAACTGGCAGATTTAAAAAAGTATTCGACCTGTATGTATGTTTCTTTTTGTATATGTTCAATAATTATATGGATTGGCTTAATCGATTTCTATGAAATCTTTGCCAAACTGGAAGGTATGGCTTGGCAGTGGTTCTGTTATAGAACATCCCAGAATCGAAAACTAAACAAAAATTTCGACTTAGTTAAAAATGTATTTAATGACATTTTAGTGCATAACACACAAGATTGAAAGGCATCAGCGCCGAAAACTGGCACAAAAGAACTCATGCACGTTCGCAGAGACGTAAGGCACTACTAGGTGAAAATTCGAAGAAACACCGAATTTTCGCTTAGAAAAACATTACATTATACTTTTTCAAAAGTGGGCCAAATGTACTTTGAAAATATTTATGAATATTATTAACTTATTAATCGCTTCACGAAACACAATGAATGAATATAAAATTTTAATGGTGCAAAGTATTAAAAGGACGAAACCGAAAAATGTGGCAAAGGAGCTTAGCGTCTCTAGGCAATTATTTGGCAAAAATTAGTAAAAATTGACAAGGCCTGTTTCTAAAATAAAACAAATTTGAATTCATTCAGCGCACAGTGTGTATTTATAACTTCTAGGTGGACAAAATTCTACAAATTTCTAAATGAGCATAAAATAGTTGTTAAAAAACGGGAAAAATAATTAAAAAATTTTAGGAATTAAGGGGGTGGGTTTTGAGGGGTTGAAAAATAAATTTGCTTCTAAGAAACTCTGTGAGTATGATGATATATCTGCGAATATATCAAAAATGGTTAAAAAATTATAGATAGTAGAGGGATTGTTTTTGAGTGGGTTGAAAGATAAATATTACTTTAAAATTCTGAAACTTTGTGGACATGATAATATTATATCCGTGAATTCGCTAAGAATAGTAAAAAAATTCTAAGCATTTGAGAGGATTGAAGAATAAATATACTTTAAAACTATATGATATATCCAGATTTTCTTGCACTCCATGATCCACTTGTGCTGGGTAAATTTAAGTTTTTTTATAGATACACTAATATTCAAACAATTTTTGTATTCATTTAAAAAAAAATTCCTATTGCGATTCTATCTTTGATTAAATTCAATCATAAATACATGAACAATTCTGGTCAGTTCATTTAACATCAATTGGGAAGAGTGATGAAAGTTAAAGTTGTCTTTAAGGTAATCCACTAGGACATTTTCAGCCATGACTCTAGCTGCTTCAAGGTTATTATCTTCATCTTTTAATTTTTCATAAAGTTCTCTTCTTGACATAGTAAGAAGTATACCTGTAAAAACATAAATATCTCCTTAAAGCGTATATAAAATGTACATACATAAAAATTGTAAGAATTAAATAATAAAATAAAATGAAAAAAATAACAAACAAAAATGTACAAAAGTATTGTCATTCTAATGAAATTCATATTTCGAATAAATTTCTCCCATTTCTTAATACAAATTTGATCTGATGTTATTAACTAAATAATGTAGAGAAAAATTACTAACATACAAAAACAAAAACTACATGCCTTGATGCAAATTATCCATATTAAGAAAAATATTGATATCACATATATTTAGAAGAAAGACCTGTACAATGAAGCGAACGAGCATGACTGACGAGCATGACTGAGAGCTCCCTTTGTACAAACCCTTTTTTGTTGTGCAACATATAAAGGATTGCGGGGTCCTACTGTTATTATATTTTGTGAATAGTTTATATAGGGTACCTACTTTGTTTTTAAAAGATCAAGAGTGATTATTATTTTGAAAGTAGATTTTTGGGATTTAGTCCTCCTAGATGCGCAAAATGACCCATTGTGCAGCGTCTCGTCAATTGGACGAGTGCGTTGGATAATCAGTAGAACACGATAGTAGAAAAACCAAATGCAGATCTTTCCAAATGCCAAAGTTATAGAGAAAACCTCCTTGTGCATAAAAAACACAAAAATCCATTTTGCCAAAAAATCGCTCGAAGGTGAAGTCGTGTCACGTCCCCTATATTGAATCTATATGAAGACTGGTACGTCGTGAGACTGACAGAAAGTTGTAAACTCATATATAGTTGAACTCACATGGAACTCCGTTCTTGTGAATGATATAATCACTATAAAGAACTTTAAAGCTAATCACAAGCGTCCAAAAATTTTAAAAGTAAAATATTTTAATATTATTTAAAACCCAAAAATGCTTTCATCAATTTCTAGGGAAGCTGTGTGAATCTTTCTACCAAATCAATTGTTGGCGCATGCTCTCCATTGTATGGTAGTATTAAAAGCTCTCTAGAAGAGGTGGTCGACCTTGCCCTACTCGGGGGAGGCGATAATATCCAAATTATAAATTTTGTTAGATAGGATATTGCATAATTTTAACTGTACTTATTTAAACCTAATTAATAAATGGTATTCCTTGAACATTTGCATTTTATTGATCGAATGACTTGTTGTAAGTCTTATCCCTCGAGGGTTTTCGTTTAATATTTCGGAATTGAGTAAATCGGGTGTCTCAGGACCCCGCAAGTTTGTATCTCAGTATCCCGGTCACATTACACAGCCCCACAAAAAGAACAAAATGTTCTGTCCACCAGACTAGACCAATGAATCTGTACGTTTTTGGGGTCGCTGAATCCGAATTCGGGATCTTTTTGACCACATCAGGTCAGGATCAATGTCAATCCAAGGTTAAATTGTAAAAAAAAAACGATTAAGTGAACAAAACCACGATCTCTGTACGTTTTTGGGGTTACTGAATTCGAATTCGGGATCTGATTACCCCATCAGGTCAGGGTGATGGTCAATCCAAGGTCATATTGGGTAGAAACCTTTTAAGCGTAGAAAACCACAATTTTTAAACGTTTTTGGGGTAAGTAAATCCCAACTCCTGGTCTGTTTGACCCATCAGGTCAGGGTCAAGGTCATTCCAAGGTCAAATTGGGAAAACATTTAAGCTAGAAAACCACGATTCTTATACGTTTTTGGGGTTGCTGAATCCGAATACGAGGTCTGTTCGTCCCTATCAGGTCAAGGTCATTCCAAGGTCAACTTTTGTTTATTAAACGGAAACGCGTTTTTGACCACGGATTCTGAAAGAGCGAGATATTTTGCGTTCGCATATGGTTTGACCTATGATCAAAGTGACCTTTGGTCATCAGAGGGTCGAATCACTCTCTCAAATTAATTCATCTAAGATAAAAGATGATTCGTATTCAGAAATCTCAGTTACAAATCTTTATCGAGCATGGTTTGGCCTCATGATATTTCTCCGAGGGAGATTGGAGAACCAAGACAGCAGACACCTATATCCACACGCAACCAACGAGTGTAGTCTTCCAATCCTCTGGGAAAAACGAAACGTCTATGTCATATACTGACTCCCCGGTGATAGGGACTGATGAAGTTATTAAAATTAAAAATTCTGCTTCTCAGACAATGCTGGAAATGGTGACAACTGCCTTAATTGAGGATGTGTAGAATGATCCATTTTCCGATCCTTCGATGTAATGGAGCCAGTAAAGGCGTACTGCCCTGCAGGGGCGTTAGGGTGTGGGGATGAAGCCATAGTGTGTCCGACGACGAGTTGACTTTGTCCAGGTCTAAATACGAGGGCTTTCCGATTTTGACGAGGACAAAGTCAACTCATCGTCGGACTATGGCTTCATCTTCACCTAACGCTCCCCTACAGGGCAGTACGCCTTTACTGGTTTCATTACCTCGAAGGATCGGAAAATGGATCATTCTACACATCCTCGATTAAGGCAGTTGTCACCATTTCCAGCATCCTCTGAGAAGCACTATTTTTAACTTGAATAACAAGATCAGAGGATTCCCACAGAAATTGAACGTATCGCTCGGATACTGATGTTGGCCTCATCAGTGATGCCCCAGCACCTTCATCAGTCCCTATCACCGAGATGTTTGGGCAGTCAGTATATGACATAGACGTTTCATTTTTCCCAGAGGATTGGAAGACGCCACTCGTTAGTTGCGAGTGGATATAGGTGTCTGCTGTCTTGGTTCTCCAATCCCCCTCGGAGAAATATCACGAGGCTAAACCATACTCGATAAAGATTTCTCAATACAAATCATCTTTGATCTTAGGTAAATTAATTTGAGAGAGTGATTCGACGTTCTGATGACCAAAGGTCACTTTGATCATAGGTTAAACCACATGCGAACGTAAAATATCCCGCTCTTTCAGAATCCGTGGTCAAGAACGTGTTTCCATTTGACAGACAAAAGTTGGTCTTGGAATGACCTTGACCTTGACCTGATGGGGTCAACAGACCCCGGATTCGAATTCAACAACCTCAAAAACGTATAAGAATCGTGGTTTTCTAGCTTAAATGTTTTCCCAATTTGACCTTGGAATGACCTTGATCCTGATTTGATGAAATTTTATTTAAATATTGGGATTTAGTTACCCCAAAAACGTATAAAAATCGTGGTTTTCTGCGTTTAAAAGGTTTCTTCCAAATTTGACCTTGGATTGATCATCACCCTGAACTGATATGGTCAAGCAGATCCCGAATTCGGATTCAGTGACCCCAAAAACGTACAGAAATCGTGGTTTCCTTCGCTTAATCATCCTCTTCCCAATTTAACTTTGGATTGACCTTGACCCTGACCTGATAGCGTCGTTAGTAATCTCCGGCAGTGCAGCCCTGGCCTATTTCTTAGCTACCAAATATCTCAAACATTTTGTTGAACCCACCTGGGAGTGGAAGTCCACAAAAATATAGTTGGGGACGCGACTGGCGCCCTTAATAAATAAATAGTTACTTAGACGCTGTGTAGTAGGTTCTTCTACAGTCCCACCATTATTTCATCAGGCTGCATCTAGTGTAAGGTGGGCAGAAATTGGAAATAACACTATCTTAGTTACAAATTTGGTTAAGGCGCGCGCACGTTAAAATTGGTAGTTTAGTATTTTAGGAGTAGCCGTATCTCAAATGTTGAGAATTCAAACTATAAATTAAAAATTGCTGCAATATTTTTACAGATTTGCGTGAAAAATGGTATATGGAGAATATGAAGATATCAGGTTTCTCTGATAACGATGGATATGTTCTTTTACGGTGCAGAAGCTAAATAAAGAGGTCACTAAAAAGAGTGGAATAAAAATAAAAAAAATTAAAGAAAAAAGGTCGCTAAAAATATTTAAATAAAATTTCACTATCGCTCAGTTAATTGAACCTTATTACCTAATACTGATATTGAGGTAGGTGTAAAAATGCACAAATAACAAATTCTAATGTATTTTTAACCAACTTATCCATTTATATTTGGTGAAATTTTATGTGGCCGTGAAATGTCATTTCACAAATTTTAACGACCTTTTTGAAAGGGGAATATTTTTATCAAAGCCAGATTTTTATTAAATTTATTTTTAATAATATTTTGAATTATCTAAAAATATATTCTAAGTGTATCTCATAATAAATTTCTTATATAACTGGAGCTACTTCAGCCCTTAAATTAATATTTGTAGGAATTCTACGTCGCCTAGTCATCCCTTTTTCTAAAAGACATATTTTTTCTTAAAAATATACTTTTGCGAATACCCTATGAAAGAAAGGTCTTTTACAAAATAAATGGATCTTTATCAAATGAACATATACGTGTATGTATGACATTTTTCACTCTGGATGGCGTCCGCTTCTTTATGTGTCTCATTGAAGCTTAGGGAACATAACCAGTGTTGCCAACAGAGCTTTCTAAAATTCTCCGCCTACTGCCTTAAAATTCTCCGCAAATCGAAGAAATTCTCCGCCGAAAATAAAATATCAAAATTTTCTATACAACAAAAATATCTTTATTTACTTCTCAATATGTAATCCATTGGTCTATTACTAATTTGCACAAATTGATATTTTAATTCATCAGTAATGAATTAATAAAACCTGGTTGTGATGAATCAGCACAACCAGGTATAGAGCACGCTTGAGACTAGTGAACTCTATATACATACTGGAATGAGTATGAACAATTAGGAACCTATTGTTCTCTTTCAAAGAAACTTTAGAAATAAGCTAAATTTGGAGGCACTCTGGCTCCCTCTGACTTGTAAACTAATTATTCAGGAAACTGAGATACGTAACCTTCAAATATGGCTTTCTCCCTCTAAAGCTTCTTCCAGCTCCAGCCTATCGGTCCTCACTCCTTCCTTTGTTTATGAGTGTAGTGTGTTTTACACTACACTCAAAATCAGCTGAAAATTCAGTGTACGTGAGTGTGATAAAAGCAATGGATTGGACAAGTGTAATTGAAATTGAAATTTTACTAATTTATTTTTTTCGAAAGCTTTCTGGAAGAATTCCTCAGTGAATTGATCATCTAAGAAAAATTGTTAGATTAGGTAAATAATACATTCCTATACGGTATTTTTTATAGTTACCATTTCTTAGAAGATTAATTACTTGTGGGTCATCCTCCAACCTGAAATTTTGAACTGAATTTCTTCAATTTTCCTACACCAATACACAAAAAATAATTCACCTAAAAGTCCAGATGAAACTACCCTACTCAAATTCAATTCAAATATTTCTATTGCTCATGTCCAATGCAATTCACACCTGCCTTCGACCAGGTGGAGATAAGCTACACCAGTGCTGACCAGTGGACCTTACACTGGGCAAAGAAATGGTAAAGCGTAGTATATAACACCATCTCTTTGCAAAGAAACGATTTTGTATAATTCAGTGTAGTTCAGTGCTACACTTCGAATGCAAAGGAAAGGACCTAGTATTGAGTTCACTACTTGAGATCATTGGTCGACAACCAGCCTCTGTTGACTTAATGAAACTAAATACGCACATATCGCCATCTGTTATCATTTACATAAACTCCTAAACTGCAAAAAAACTGCAAACTGGTACATTATTTTGTTATTTGTTTTAATAAAGAAATAATTATAAATTCTGTCACACTATATTCTCCGCCAATTCTCCGTCAAAAAGGCATTCTCCGACAGATTCTCCGCAGGCAGTCAAATTCTCCGAAAAGCGGAGAATTCTCCGGCAATTGGCAACACTGAACATAACAGCTGTCAACAACAGAACGCGGTTTTTTAACTTTTTTTTTCATCCCATGTATCCAACGGAGGACATTTTTATAGACCACATTAGCCGTTTAACTGTAATGTTCTGAAATGCATTTTAGGTAGTTTCATTTGATATTATGTTATTTTGTGAAAACTATAATGTTATCTATTAGTATTAGTAAATATATATTTTTTTTGTTTAGCGCAATAATTAGTTGGATTCTTCTCATTAATAACTTACTATTTACACTAGTTAAGGTATAAATAGTTATAATTGGTATTGAAGTCGCGGTTAAAAATAAGCTTGAATTCATTATTTTTACTGCAAGCTCAACGTCGATATTGGGTAATAAGGTAGAATTAATTGAGCGATGGTGAAATTTTATTTCACACACGGGGTGTCCTACGGAGAACTACAATTTTCAATTTTAAAATTAAATTTTAGACCAGACCAATACTCCGTTCTTTTCGAAGTGTTATAATAATATTTTATTTTCACATTTAAAATGTAACTGATATACGACAAAATGTAGAATACGTCAGCACTTAGAAAATAATGTATAAATGTAGGTACATATAAAAGCAGTAACAGACAATAAAAAGCACTACAATTGTCAACGAACAAGATTAAAAACAAACAAATAAATAACATGAAGCATGTAAATGTAAAATGGCGTAAAAACTTTTTGAGTTTTGTTTTAAAAATCTGAATATTTGGAGATGATTTAATTTCGTCTGTTAAAATGTTGAAACGCTTACAGCCATTATACTAACAATTTTTATATATAAAACTTTTCTGATCCATTGTTGTTCGAAAGGAATTCGTTTGAAGCTGCTCCTTATGCCGTGTTTCGTACCCATGGGCTTGTTCGATTGTTTAAGAACATAAACTTGTTTTTGTAAACGTATGTACAGATATACTCACTCACTCACTCAATACTCACTAAAAATATAATTCTAAGATTTTCAAAAGCATTTCTGCAAGTTTTTAAACATTTTAGTCCCGCAATTATGTGTACTACATATTTTTGTATAATGAAGACTCTGCTTATTTGTGAGCTATTTTCCCAATTAACCGTACCATATTTTAAGCTAGAATGAAAGTTAGCATAATAAAGAGTAAGTAGGATGTCCATACCACAATGATTGGGTATAAATTTTAGCCCGAAACAAGTGCTTCTCAATTTCCCTCACAGCGTCTGTATATGCTGATTCTATTTTAGATGTATGTATATAGAGTAATGATCAAAATTTTAATGGATTCTGTAGGAAATAATCGAAAATTTTCAGAGAAATGCAATTTGTCTGAATTTTTCTTTAAGCTAAACAGTATTGAAGTGGTCTTATTTTTGTTTAAAAATAATTTGTTTTTGTCGGTCCATTTAGTTATTGCATTATAAACTTTTTCAGTAGTAAGTTTTAATCTATCTAAATTATCTTCTGCTACAAGAACATCAGTGTCATCAGCATAACAAATTGTCAAAACATTAACATTTTATTCAGGTACAGAATTAAATCGTTGACAAAGAGTATAAAAAGGAGAGGCCTAAATATAGATCCCTGCGGAATAGCCTGTTTAACCTCTAAACTATTGCTAAATGCTCAATTAGAAATTTGTACAATTTGTTTCCTATCCTTTAGATACGAGGACAATAAATTTAAAGGAGTGTCTCTTACTCCATATCTACAAAGTTTAGCTTATAACAGCGCATCGTCAACATAGCCGAAAGCTCGAGAAAAATCTATAAATAGCCCTAGCACAAACTTCTTGTTATCTAATGCTTCGATTATATTCTTATGAAAGACACATAATGCTGTCTCCGTGCTTCTGTTGCTAGTAAAGCCATGTGGTGAATTACAGAGCAGGTCATTTCGATACAAGAAAGACGTGAGAAGTTCTTTTATAGCTAACTCAATAACTTTTGACACGCTAGAAAGAAGACTTATTACTCTGTAATTTTCATACGTATTTGCGTCTTCTTTTTTAAATAGCGGTTGAACTATTGCTAATTTTAGCATCGTCGGAAAAATTCCTTCCCCAAAACAGAGATTTATAATGTGAACTAACGGACTACAGAGCAAGTACTTACATTTTTTAGAAGATTTTTAGAAATATTATCAAAACCATTGGAGTTTGAGGATTTAAGTTTACTAATTAGGGACACAACATCCTGTTCAGATACAAGTGGTAAAAAGCATGTTTTTGAGGAAAATGGTACATTTGCCATAAGGAAATTATAGTCATTCAAGGAGTTATAGTTGTTGGAAAAAGTAGTAAAATACAAGTTGAAACCGTTGTTGGCCACTTCTTCATCCCGCATTTTCACCCCATCCACACTTATAGTAATATTCGTCAAATTCATATTCTTTCCTTGTATTTTTCTAATAGTGCTCCACATAGCTTTTGATTTGTTATCCGAATTACGAATATTCTTATCGTAATACTCTTGTTTAGTCTTTTGAAGTTTTAGCCTATACTGTTTATGCAAGTTTTTCCTTAAATTCATAAAAATTGGATTTTTTTAGCAAGATCACTGGAAGAGATATGACGATCACCCAACCACCTCACCCAAGACCCTGCGGGTACCGGACAAACAACCGTCCAGTACCTGTAGTCACCCTGACTCCGGCCAGACCAAAAATGCTACTAAAGCAGTTAGGTCTGCCCTTTCTCGAGCTACACAGCTCATCCTTACCCTACCGATGATACGGATGACAGGATGTCAATTGGCATTCTGTGTACCGGCAGTCAGTCCCTGCCAAAAACCCAAAAACACCCAACAAACCGATGACTACCACCCGGGGGCGACAAGCCGGCGAAGAACTGAAAACGAAGACCGAAGAACGCCAAAAGAGGCCTTAGCCAGCAAGGTCCAATGAGCCAGGACCCAGGGAGGTGGGCTTAAATCATCTGCACCGTTCACATCTGTGAGTGGGGCCGACGCAAAGTAAGTTCTCCCGCCCTGCACGAGGCTGGTCCTCGGTCTACAGCGATGTACTGGGGTAAAAGACAACAGTCCTCCCCGGCCCCAGACATCCGAGACCGACATCTTTAGCCAAGAATATTGGCGTAAAGTGTTACTTTGTTTTTAATTCAAATAATTCCTCGGCCATTCAATTTTCTTTATTAGGTTTTTTATTCAATATAAACACCTTCTAATAGGGAAACTGTTGATGTTTGCGTTATAATAGTTGGAAATCATATTTCGACGTATTATATTATATTATTATGAAATATATATTAGGAAAATATGAAAATAATAAAAGGAAGTGACATTTCACAAGATTTCACTATTCAATTGAAAACATGAAATAAAAAAAAACATTTTTTTAAGATTTAAATGACCAATCACTTTTTATTTACTGACCGATTTTGCTCAAAAATAACAAACTTCTTCCTCTAGCTAATAGTAACTTATTTTCCGAATTTCAATACAATCGGACTTTTCTATCTTAAGTTATCGTGCTTACAAGAAACGACAGGCAGAGGGACATTTTGAAAATTGTTCAGAATTTGTTCACTGACACAATGATTTTTTTCCCTACCAGGAATATTTACGACTTTAGAAATGTGCCGATCAAATGCAATATACTCTTCGTTTTTAAATTTTAAATAACTACAAAATACTTAAAATCGTTGCCAATTAGGTTTATTGGATAAGACACCATATTATGTTTTAATTATGTAACTAATAAAATCTTCTTTTAATATTTAAATGTATATAACACAACTCTTAATAACATTTTGTAAAAGAAACAAACCAGTAAATAATTTAGAAAATAATTCTATACATTTTTCAATGGCAATGAAAATATTTAACCCAAACTTAAAAATTGTATGTTATATAATTTAAAGCAATAATGGAGAAATGCCGATAAATAATAATTTAATATGAATTGAATCGAGAATTTCCTGATGGAAGTTCTATATCTAAGAAAAATAAAATAAATAAGCAACAGGTTTCAATACCAGAATCTGATATCGAATTTCACCGATTTCATATATACACCATACACTGCTTATGAGTTACATTGCGTCAAACTGAAAACAAGTTTAATATACTCGTACAGGATAGTATTTCAAAGAGTATAGGTCAAAGTCTATGTTACTAGTAGGTACTTGAATCTTTGAAGTGATTAGTTTTGAACTCAGCATATTACCGAACATTATCTAAATATATGTGCACCTTTCGAACTAAGTAAGTTGTATAATTCTTGGTAGTTTCCTAGTGGAGGTGTGATGCTCACTTTGAAGTAGTTTCCACGAACAACAAAAGACTGGAATATCATAATTGAATATTATTACTCGATGAGCGTTTCTCCAACCACATTGGCATTATTAGCAGGGCTGGCATGTTTAAAACAAAATATTTTAAACAACCTGTTTAGAACATCACACTATGTTTTAAACAAATGTTTAAAACGTATTTAATACACAGTGCGATGTTTTAAACAACTGCTTAAAACACAGTTTGAAATGCAGTGCCATGTTTTAAACAAATGTATTATTTTGGAGTTTGTGGAAAAAGAGGAAAAGTGCCGATGATGGTCCAATCCGATAAATAATTCCGACATAAACAGTAAACACACTCACAAAAAAAATAGCATCTGTAGTCTTACTCATATGAGTCAAATAGTTGGTGATCATGTTATAGAACCTCCCAGAATCGATCTAAGTCGAGGGGCAAAATAAAAATTCGATTTAGGTAAAAAATTCATCTAAAGGCATTTTCGATCATAATATACAAGTTTGAAAGGCTTCAGAGCTATAAACTAGCACAAAAGGCCTGTTATGAGTTCGTTAAGATATAAGGCACAATCAGGTGAAAATTAGAAGAAACACCGAAGTTTCACTTAGGAAAATATGTTTTGGTCCAGGCCATGGGAGTGAAAGTATATTGTGGTCCTGTAAAACTGAACCAAAAATAAAAGTATAATTTTTGGTCAAGGAAAAATAAACAATATACTTTTCCGAAATACTTTGAAAATATTTTTAACTTTTTAAATCGCCATAAAAGACAATGGAAATAAAGATACAGTCACTATGGGTATCATTCAAAAGAATGAATATGAAATTTTAACGACGCAACAAATCGAAAAGGGAGAAACTGATAAATATAGCGAAGGCGCGTAGTGTCTATAGGCAAATATTAACAAGAAAAAGTAAAAATGGTCAAGGCCGGTTTTTCGCATAAAACAAGTTTGGATTCATCCAGCGGCTCGTAATTTGGACGAGTACGTTGCTTTTCAAATAATAAAGTTATAGAGAAAACTGCCTTGTGCATAAATGACTCAAAAAACAGTTTTGTCAAAAAGTCGCTCGAAGGCGAAGCGGTGCAATTTTCCCTTTATCGAACCTGCATGGGGATTAGTAAGTCGTGGGACTGACCGAACGTTATCAAACTCCGTTCTTGTGAATGATATAATCACAATCGAGAACATTAAAACTAATTACAAGCGAACCAAAATTTTTTTTCGTAAAATATTTTTATATATGTTCAATCAGCCATAATTTCCATAATTTACAAATATAAATGCTTGCATTAAATTCTGGGAAAGTTACATGAAACTTTTCTACCAAATCGATTGTTATTTCTGGTCAACGTACGGGAGCTCGATAGGGATTTTTTTATACAAAAATCTCAGAAATCTTTAAGCGTAAAGTCCATTATTACTATGTAAATAAGTAAGACCCCGTCAGAGGGAAAGACCAAATTTCAAACCTTGCAAGAGGGAACTCGTTAATAATTTACAGTAGTGTAGCCTTGGCCTAGTACATATTCTATCAAGTTATATCTTATCTCGAACCTGCCTGGGAGTGGAAGAATGGGGCAGAACGCGACTGGCACCCTTAATAAATAAATTGGTGTCACGTCACTCAGTCGCGCGATAATGAGTTCGTCTACAGTAACATGCACTAAACTGACCATTTTATTTGTAGAGTGCTGTAAAATCCGTTTAAGAACGCCATCTGGCATCATATCGTAGTAGCAGACACAGCAACTTGGCACCATTTAATTTTAGTTGAGTAGAGTTTTAATAATTTTAAACCTGTTCTAAACATGTTAAACATACCATTTAAAACATTGAAAAAACTGTTTTAAACAAAAAAACTGTTAATGTAAAAAAACCGTTTTTTTCCAACCCTGATTATTAGAGAGAAGAATATGTGCTTAATTATGCTAAATGATCCCTACCCCCATCTAAAATCTGTAGTGTTGCATCGAGACTCGTGTCGTCGACTTGTCGGGGTGGGATATTTCAGTCATCTCGGCTTGACATATTGTCGACTACCCGAAATCTCGCCTCGTCTTGACAAATTAGAAAGTTCCCCAGATTTTAAGTTTGGGCAAAAAAAAATTCTCTCTGTCTGTCGGTCTGTAACTTTTTTGTATGCACGATTACTCTGGAACGGTTTATGACATTGACTTGAAATTTGGTACACGTATGTATTATAACTGGAACTAGATTACATTTTGATCTTATTTCGTTGAAGGGTTGGAGGGTAAATGGAGATAAATGGGGATAAATCGGTAAAGCGGGCAAGTAGAGGTCCATAAAAATTGGGATTTGATGCGTACACAAGATCCAAAAGCGTTAAAGATTTCTTTGGCATATGCCGCCTTCTCTGTCGCCCCTCATTACCCACCAAATTATTAAAGAGGATGAAAGTACTAAAATTGTGATTTACTGTGTGTACAAGAAATAAAAATTTTAAAATCTGTTTTGAAATCACTATCAACCATACAAGATGAAATAAAAGTAAGTACCAAAATTTTGGCGGTTTTATAACTGATGGACTATCTAAATTGCTTCTAATTTTTGTTGATCATTGATTTATTTTACGACAGATTCACACCTATAAGTTGATTACTACGACATGATTACTACCAAAATATTTTATATTAAATATCAACAATTGAAGATGAAAAGAACTAATGCGGCATATGCTGTATCTCTCGTGAATTGAATATGTCATCAATATTGGCCTATCATCAAAGGCTAATAATGAGAATGTCTTGTTATATGATTTTTGTTATATTAAAGCTTTAACAACAATAAACACTTAAATAAGTAGTTCATATGAATGACCTATTTATAACGGAATGTGGTCATTAACGCCATTGGTGGATTATTATTGTTAACGACCAATTAACAACTGAAAGAGAGATAATAAAAGTGGTAAAGTTATAAAACTATAATTATAACTTAGTGTTAGTTACTACATTCTGTTTCCCGTTTCCATATTTCTTTGGCAGATAAATTTCAGAATGGCTGAAATAAAAGGTAAAGCTTAGCATGACAAATTGATTAAAAAGCTGCAGTAGCATTTTAAAATTTGTGACGCCAACGTACAGTGAAAATGCGATTATTTAAAATGCATATAACAACTGTGACAGGGAAACATCTTATAATTGTCGTAAAAATTATTCTCCTAGATACAAGACACATCTCAGCCAACTGTGAGGGATATTTTAACTCTTTACCCTTATCACATAAATGTTATTTAAGAGTTATTACTGGGAAATACAGCAAGGAGAACGGCCTTTTTACTTCATAAACACAATGTGCGAAAGTTATTCCCCACAAAGGTCAATTTTGATGAAGTAGTAAGTATCTATGGATATTAAATATAACGTGAACATATTCTTAAAGCTGTGTATTTAATATACCTACCACATAAAAGAGGGCAGGAGCTTTTAATAGGATAAATCGAAGTTCGTGGGAAAACAAGCACAACAGAAAAATATTGGTAAAACAAATAAAAAAATCAGGAATAAAAACTGTTAGCGTCTGGTGTGGAATTTTCAGAAACAAAATTGTTAGGCCTATATTTTATGATTATACTTTAACTGGATCTAGACATAATTATCCCAGAAGCAGAAAATATTCTTTTGCAGAATCTTCCGAAACCGAACTTGATGATATGATTTGGATGCAGGATGGCGCAACTCCGCATAGTGTCCTACCCATTCGAGATCATTTGAATAATGTATTCCCAGTATGAATGGGGAATAATGGAACAATTAAATAGCCACCTAACAGTACGAATCTGGATTCATTTTTTTGGGGATTTCTAAAAGACATTGTCAATAATAATAATAGTAATAGTATTCAAGTCATTAAAGACAGGATTCGACTTGAAGTAAACAATCTGAATATAAATAATGAAGACATCTCCAGTGTAATTATAAATTTAAGAAGACGTTATCAATTATGCATTGACAATAATGGTGGACACATCGAACATCTTTAATGAGTTATTATTTATTTATATTTATATTTCCTAAATAAATCTTTGTTATCTATTTTGTATAAATATTTCGGTTTTTTCTTCCTCACTGTAAACCATATTGATTGTTTCATTAAAGAAATGTCACTTATCAAACATAATAGTTGTTATCTTCATAGCTCACTTTAATAATGTTAACTTTCCCATATTTACAGTAACTAGTTTAACTAAGATATTCAACGCTTAATAACTCAAAAACGGTATATGGTAGGTAACATGGTATATTTTTGAAATCAGAAAAAAGGATCGTTTCAAAAATTTAATAATATACAGGTTACCCCATTTAAAAAATATATTATTCTTTTGTATCCCCTGAAATTTGCACGCTAGTGTACTTTTGATAGCATTTTAACAAAATTCAATCATAACCACAGAACTTTTATTTCGACCTGATAAGGGGTGGGTAATTTATAATAATAACCCTGAACAATGACGGCGCGCGACGATTTATTACAAAAATTCATTAATATATTAATCGTAAAAATCATGTAAATAACATCTCTTTTTTTACTAGCTTTCCAATAAAGTAAAATGCTATAAAAAAAAACTAGTTTCATGAAAAAATTCAATAAAAGGTGAGCAAGTATTGTTTGATATTTTAGAGAGAGTCCCATTTACCTGCTTTTAACGGTACTGTGAGTAGTTAAATACTTCGACAAGCTTCGGGATTAGTAGAGACAGTCCTTTGACATTATGTCAAAAATCACTAACCAGTTAGATTCAGTTTTAGTGCAGCACTATGCTATACGCTATACACAAGTACACTTCTGTGCAATGAAATCCCGTACACTTGAAAAATCAAGTAATCCAGTTTTCTCTAATATTAAGTGGTGTGAATCAGTCTTTTTGGAATTTAGATATATTTATTACCGTATAGGTTATAAAAAAACTGAGATTGATTGTGAAGCGTCATAAGTAATGTATTTGAATAATGTTAATTCAGAAGAAAAACATACATATTTTTGTTTTTTTTTCTTTTTTACCATTCGATGGAAATGACTTCGATTTATAACAAATGTAAAAATTGACGTTGAAAAATTCACAGATACGACTACACATAACTGCGATTGTATTTATTGTGTAAATAGTGTAACCTAATATCTTGAACATATATCCGTCATTACAAGACTAAAAAACTTTTTCATCGGTAACACAACATTGCTCCAAAACTCCAACGGGCGATAGACACAATTTAAACAAAACATAATGCGGGCTTGCTTTTGTTCTTCTGTTAAATGGTTTTCTTGGCACTTGTATAGTTTTTTACTTCCGATTTTCCTATCCTTCGGCTAGCTGTTGATCTCGATGCTGGAAAATTTGTCATGAACACAGCGGCTCCTGCTGTTTGAAATGGATTTTTTCTGAAATAGCCAAGGAGTGCTTCATTTTGAACGAGACTTGAACTTCTCGATCGGCCTGAACCGTCTTTTCTCTTTACGGTACCTTCCTCCTCCCACTTTTCTTCACACTCATAACAGTACTTTTATTCAATTGATAATGGTTAGCAACTGCTCTGATAGACCATCTCTCTTCAATCTTAGAGAGAATTAATTTTTTTTTCATGCTTAGTTAATTTTGGCATCGCGAAAATATGACACTGACTTTGACAAATAATTAAAGAATAATTTAATATATCGATAAATAGGTGTACAGGATCTCATTGCACAGAAGTGTACGTTTGTTATCTGACTGCTACGCAGTTTCTCTACTTTATTTTTTTTTATTGTTATTCAATTCATCAACGTTGAATTTAATTATTATTTTTATTTTCGGATCATAATACGTCAGTGGCTGGATGAAGAGTATCCAAATAATTGGATCAGTAGGGGAGGACCAATTCCTTGGTCTGCGAGATGCCCTGACTTAACTTCACTGGATTTTCTTGTCTGAGGGCATATGAAGTAGTTGGTATACAAAATACCGGTGAACTCCGAAGAACAATTGAGGCAGAGGATAGTCAACACAGTGGAGCAAATGAAAAACAATTTCCCTTCAAGAGTGACAAAAACAGAAGTGAAGAAGATATTTTGTGTCTGTATATGGAACAGAGATTCTCATTTTGAGCAAAATTTGTAATAATAAGTAAATTAGTTATCAATTTAAGACCATTGTTTCATTTAATTGTCAATATTAAGCTCCTTTGAAACAGTGAAGACGCTCTACCTGCTCACGTGTTATTGAACTTTTTCATGGAACATATTACCTCGCTGGAAAGCTAAAAAAAGATATGTTTTTTACATGATTTGTACGATTAATGTATTAATGATTTTTTGTAATAAATCACCGGCATTGCAACAGAAATAAAGAATCGAAAGAAAAATATTTTTATTTTTTGTTGCATTTTTAGACCATTGCATTGTTGAAGAGTCATCTAAGTACGAAAATTAATATCATTGGTGGTAATTTTTAAATTTAATTTTGAAAATGTAAATTTGGGGTTTTTCAACAAAAAGTGAGAAATTGAAATATCTCGAAAACTGAAAATTTTTGCATATAACACATGTGAGTTAAAATAACACCTAGGCAGTGTAAGGTAAAAACTAAATATTCCGTATGCTCCTTAATGTTACAACACGAATCTGTTTGATGGACACTTGAGAAATGTTGCAGAATGATTCTACGTCGTAATTAAGAGTAGGTAGTAGTATTGACACATTCGCGCGCTATACTGTAAGTGATTTCAATAGTTTTACCTATGTAGAGCTGTGTTTGAGTGAATTTCACAATTTTAAGAACTAGTGTATGGTGTATTGATGTTTATAGTGATAAATACCTATAAGAAATTATTGTTTCGTGTTTTATAGATCTCTAGTGATAAAAACTATTTATTTTTTGACACATGCATGCCGTGGATTAATGGAAACGACTTCTTTATTTCAGAGTAAAACTATTTAAAAGATTATAAGTTGTGATAACAACAGGAGAATATCATAAATTAACAAAATATATATTTCTGTTTTAGTTATAAGTGAAAAGAAATGGATTCAGTAGTACATTTACATATTCCTAATAAAGGTAAGAGAGAGGAGCTCGACCCTAATAAATATTCAGTTTGATGTATTTCTGATAGAGCACTATGGGGAGAAGAGGAGTTCATATCTCTAAAAGTATTATTATTAAATTTATCAGCAGAAGAACTACAAGTCAGAGAATATTCATGGCACCGATCAAGTTATCTAAGGGCAACACACAAAAAAAGTCTCCACATTTTGAGAAAAAAATTTGAAGAGAAGCCATTTAATGTTAAAGATAAAGATCAGCCAGACCATAGTACTCCTTTTATCAGAAATCAGACAGTACAATTCGATAAAAATAAATGTTCTTTTTGCGACAAAGAGGGTGGAAGAGACAGTAAGCTACGTAAAGTCGTTACCGATATAGCTGGAAGGCACTTGAGGAATGCATTAAAATAACAGTAAATTAAATGTACGGCAGAGCGCCCTCATTAATCCAGCTGATGCATGTGCTGCAGACATTTTATATCACTTGAACTGTTGCCCTACTTATGTAAATGTAACTTTTCGCAAAGCAAATTTTACCGTAGCCAAAGCCAGTCACATGAATATTAACTACCTTTCTAGCTCACATGAAGAAGCAGACACGAAAATGCTGCTTCATGCAGTTGATGCTACAGCTCGGGGAGCTACTCAAATTCATTTATATTATCCCGACACTGATATTACTGTATTGGCCTTAACAAGATTTCCGCGACTTTGCCTCAGTTATCTGGAATTCAGGAAAAGCTGCCAGATAAGTTAGGTAAACAGAAATCTGTTGCTCTTCCTGGATTTCATGCTATAACAGGCAGCTTTTCAAAGAAAGGAAAAGTGCCTTGCTGGAAAACATTCTGTCAAATTCAAGATGACGTATTTTTAGCCCTTGAGAAGCTTGGTGAAGCTGAACAAATCAGTAACGAAGTTATTTTAGGAGTGGAAAAATTTGTTTTCCAGTTATACATACCACAAACTATGCTTGACAATATAGG
Organism: Rutpela maculata; assembly: GCA_936432065.2. NCBI lineage: Eukaryota > Metazoa > Arthropoda > Insecta > Coleoptera > Cerambycidae > Rutpela > Rutpela maculata. The sequence continues at coordinate 85,994,667 of OW386285.2, forward strand.
TGATGTTCGTTGGATCCTATTTAAAAAGAAACAAATTGAAGGAGAAAATTTGCTTCCAACCAAAGGAACATTGGAGACTGCAATACTTCGGGCGCACTATCAAGCCATGGAATGGCATAGGGACAAACTACCCCACCCTATGATCCCAGAGCCAATCAATTACGGTTGGAAAATTAATAAAAATGGGGGTTATTCTCCAATTATGTGCTTACTACCTTGTGCTCCAACTAGTCTTTTAAAACTGATAAACTGCTCATGTGAGCGAGGAAAATGTCGTCCTCCCTGCAAATGTTTATTAAATAGTCTTTAATCCACAGAAATGTGCAAATGTGAAGCGAATGAAGCTGTGATGAATATCCCTAAAGATGACACCATACTCTATGATGATTCAGAATAAATCACAGACACGGTGTTTGGTTAACATTATATATTTAAACTGCTTAGCCAATGTATTTCTATAAAAATATCTCTGTATTAAAAACATTTTTAGCCACAGTTTTATACCTTTATATTTTTTACGTTATATAGCAGTTACTTTATATACTGCAATATGTGTTAACGTTCCCAGAGAAGAGGGGGGGCGGGGGGGGGGGGATGTGTGGATTATATGGATCACTAACTAGAACTGTGCTCGTTATCTGTTGTATTTTTGACGAAATACAAATTTCTGTGCGGTCAAATAAATTTATCAACCACCCCCTTTCGCTCTCCACCCTTCATCACTTGCATCCTCTCTGACGACTACTTTGCAATTTCTACTACCTGTATAGTAATTTGGATCATTTTGGGACCTCCTATACTCATTTTTTCGACTACGATTATGATCCCTGAGTGATTATGATTATGGGGCATTCTATCAATCAGACATGATTTCCAGATGTCCATCAAGTGGTTTCGAATTGCAGAAGGACCATAAAATAAAACAAAGTTCACCATTTGCTTGTAACACTAAACAGCATACGGGATTACATATGCTGCTGGACTAACACTTTGATAGGAATACTTCGAGTTACTGATATTTGTAATATAACTTAAACTTTAATTAGACTTGAATGTAGGATATTCAAAATACGATTTTCATGTAAACCTAAAACTGTTTCGTAAACACTAAGCACGTAACCGGCTTATAACAATTTATTATATTCGTTTTGCTCTCTGAAATAAAATGAATTTCCGAGCGTTTAATAAAATTAATATAATTAATAACCTTCCAAATTCTCTTGAAAAGCAAGTGTAATAATAAATTCTACCGAGGTACAACAAAGTGACAAAAATTATTGCACGAATCTCGTTTTATAAATTAGCAAAGTGATAAAAACAACATCTGCATGTCCAAAAGAGATTTTCCCACGTGTATGATAATAATAATTAATAGTCCCACATCTTCAAGTGACAGTTATTCATTTCGTTTCACTTGTTCTTCTTCAGTATTCAGTGTTGGCGACATTATTTGAGTAAGAGGTTTGGAGAATCTACCGCAGCAATTAAATCGGAACATGGAAACACAGTATGTTATGAGTTCCATCAATATAACTAAATAAATATTATAGTTTTTAATACAGAAATTTATTTAATAAAAATTAAGAATATATATTTTTTAGGCATAAATTGGAATTAATAATTTTCTAAAATATTTAGGAAGACTGACTCGCAGCTAGTTTAGGAAAGTATATTATTTTTTTCCTCTCATTCGTATTGTCTTGCCAGACGTGTTGTGATTGTAGAAGAACTCAGTAAGGAGCGTCAATTGACGCGACACCAATTTATTTGTTAAGGGCGCCAGTCGCGTTCTGCCCCATTCTTCCACTCCCAGTTGGATTCGAGATAAGATATAACTCGGTAGACAAGTAATGGAGCAAGGCTGCACTACCTTAAATCATCGACTACGTTCTCCTTCGCACGATTTAAAACTTACTAATGGCATTTTACGCCTTTTGAAAACACACTAATGACGTTTTACGTCTTTTGGTTTCTGAGATTTTCGCATAAAAAAATCCCTCGAGATTTCTCGAACGGTATTTGATTATTTGACCTGTTTTGCACGCGTACAGTTATTTTTATACTTTCCTGAGAAAACGCATAAAAAAATTCCTATCAAGCTCCCGTAAGGCGACCAGAACACTGAGTATCAGACTTAAGGAATCATGAGATTCCGATTAACTCAGTTGTTTAGGTCTTCCAAACGAAAACTCCAGGGATTTTGACTATCAACTAGTTTCAAGATCAGATCAATTAAGATGCAATAGTTCAAATAATACCGTTTATTCAACAGATTTAATACAGTGTTTACTTATATTTACAATGCGAACGAATCGCGCCTCTACAACTAAGGCAAAATAAGTTTTACCATGCAAATGAGAGCATACGCTAACAATCTATTTTGGTAGAAAAGATTCGTACAACTCCCCCAGAATTGAATATAAGCTTTTTTAAAAGTTAATGTTAGTTAGTAATTAGGGTAATTACGGCTGACTGAAAATTACATAAAAATGTCTCACTAAAAAAATGTTAGTTCGCTAATAAATAGCTTAAAAGTCGATATGTGATTATATCATTCACGAAAACGGAGTTCAAAAGTGAGTTCAACAAATATATAAGTTAGATAACGTTCGGCCAGTTTCCGGCCTACAGGTCCTTATGCAGGTTCAATATAGGAAAAGTGTGTAACTCGACTTTTCTCCCAGATGGCGGCTGAGCCGAAAAGACGGGTAACCTTAGCAACCAACTAGCTCAGAGGGTGGGTCGAGGTTCTCGAGTACAAACTAACTTGAATTTTAGATTGTCAAAGAGTAAACAATATAGTAAATAACACAACCCACAGAAATTGGACGCCAGCGTATTCTAAAATTGGATATTCTTACAATTCTTACAGATAGAAACAATCAAAACACAGTTTAAAAACAGAACAATATATTAACGATTTAAAGTAAATAATTTACAATATCTTTACAATTATGATTAAATTTAAAAAAAATTGACTTTCAATATTAAAAATTAAGCAAAATAGAAAAAAAAATTAAATTTTTAAGTTTAGTTTGACTGAAATTTTTAAAACAACAATAATGAAAAGAAATTGAAATTAATGTGAGATAAAAATCAACTGGTTTACAATTTATAATCTTCTGACCAATGATTTGGTATAGAGATTGCTTACATAACTTATTGGCGGAGAGCGTGGAGTTCTGACGAGGTCAAATCCCGGAGATGGCCACGGGTACCCGGGAATGAGGACTTATAGATGCTAGCTTTAGTGTCCTTCTCAACGAGGAATTTCCAGGGTGACGCTGCGTCAGGATGGTGTCCAGCCAAAGCAAACGATGATCGGCAATTTTCAGCCACTGTCAATCTCTATCTTCTCCGATGTATGTTTGGTCCAGAATTTTACATGAAAAATATAGGGGCAGTAAGGAACCAGTTGATAATTCAATACAAGAGAAAAATAAAATAATAAAATATAAAAATTTAATAGGAATGAACAAGTCTGATAGTAAAAAAATTGTAGGTAGTATTAATTTAGCAAGAAAAGAAAAAAACTAAAAAAACTACTAAGACTGTTATGACAAAGGGTACAATTCAAATCACGAAGAAAAATTTAGAACTTGTAAAAATTTACTTCTTGCGATTTAATTATAAACAAAGAAAAATTAGTAACTAATTCAAAGAACAGAGCTGTACTAACTTAAGTTCTTAAGGTATGTAATCTGGGCCTTAGAACCTTTAATAAAATTGTGTTTTTGGTTTAGGACCAGTAACAAAAGAAAAAAAATGTATAAAAATTCCACACATAGGAATTTGGTTCACAAACAGACGAATAGACCTAAAATATCTATTCGAGTTAAATTCAAAATTTTGATAAAAAAAAAAAATTTAATGCAAAAAATAGGTAGCTTATCTATCGTACTACACTGAACTTGAAATTTTCTTTAATTCTTCGAGATTGACACGAATTTAACAACAAACAAACCAAGCGACTATATAAGCTAAACGAAAATTACAAATTTACTTATTTCCCATACTATTGGGATTTCCAAAAATGTGACTTGAGGTGTCGGTTATTTAAATAACTTTAATATTTTATTTCTGAATATTCACAGTTGAAGTGAAGTTGTCTGTTTAGAAACGAAGAAGAAAAAATTATAAAACTCTAGATTATCATCCCTTTTTACTACATGAAACAATAAGATATGATGCTGGATTACTCCAGGGTACAGCACCAGGCGCAGAACCTGTGTCACCAGGTCAAGAGCGACGCTGAACTTTCCGTGAGGCAAGTGAACACTTAACAAATCTACCCCGAAGGTTATATTACTATAAAATAAGGTTCACTTACCTACGGCAAAATCCACCGAAGTCGTTCAACGTGCTCCTGAGCGGTATCTCACTTGTCCTGGTTTTGTACTTCCTAATTCTGGCATCTGGTGTAGAGACTTGGATTCAACTCTCCGTCACACAATTCTCTGAAAAATTTTTAATCACCAGCAGTAACTTGTCACACGACACAAAGCAAATAAAAATTTTACTGAGGTTAATAACTCACAGGTGTTCCCAAGGAACACGAGGTTGCACCTAATTGTGCTTCAACAAAAAATGTAATTAATCGGTGGAATTTATTGAATATTCCCCAAAAATAATTACCCATGCACGTTAACCCACTAATATTTCAATCATTAATATTGAAATTAACCCAAAAATTAAAAGGATGACACAAAATAAATCTAGAGTTTAAAAATAATCTAAAACAGATGTCTCACCTCAACTGTACCGTCAGCTCAAGTGTCGTATTTTCCTTTTCGGAAGTCGCAAGTCTCTCTGCGCGCATGCCTAGCCGTTCGAACTACCGACGAGTTTTCGGCGTGCTATTCGCTCAAACCATGGAGCACAAAGGAGAATGGACACTCTAGTGGTAATTATAAAACAAACGAAAAGCGTTTGTTACAAGTGACAGCGGGTCGCCTTCGAACGACATTAGAGTAAAATCGAATTTTGGCCTATTTATGCACGGCGGTTTTCTCTATAATTTTGGGAACTGAAGAGCCTTGCATTTGGCCTTTCTACCATCGCTTTATGTTGACTGTCTGACGTACTCGTCCAAATTTTGAGTCGCTAGGCGTATCCAAAACTTGTGTTATTTGAGAAACCGGCCTGGTGCATTTTCACTGATTTTTGGCAAGTATTTGCCTATAAACGCTCCGCCGCCTTTGCCACTTTTGCCAGTTTCGACCTTTTGTACTCCGCATAGTTAAAATTTTATATCTATTCTTCTGAATGATATATTTAGTGCCTGAATCCTCAGGGCCAATGTCTTCGGCGGAGGAATTAAAAATTTAGAAAAGTAATATTTTCTTAACCCTTAATTGCCTGTTCGGGGTCCCGCTGGGACCCCACGTGGTGTTTTCATCTAATAACTTTTTTTTCTGAACATATTGGCAACAGCGCTCCTAGGTATGTGTCGGCAGATACGTGTTGCACAAAATTTCAGTATGCTGCAGTGCGTCGCACAGTGGAAAAAAAAGCCTTTTTTGGACAAAAATCTGCCTACAAGTCAAATCTTAATCAATTTCGATCTACCTTGGCTTAAAATGTAGGTTATTGGCTACACTTTCAGAGTATACTGCCTAAATTGCAAACCTCGATTTCCTAACCTCAAAAAATGTATCAAATGTGAGAGTAATCACTTTTTTCTATTTCTACAAGTCAAATCTTGATAAATTTTGACAATCCTGGGGTTCATAGTTTAGACAGTATACGCTGAAAGGGTATTTTAAGCCCAGAATTGTCAAAATTGATCAATATTTGACTTGTGGAAATAGAAAAAAGTGATTACTCAAATATTTGATACATTTTTTGAGGTTAGGAAATCGGGGTTCACAATTTAGGCAGCATGCACTGAAAGGGTAGCTAATAACTTGCCTTTTAAGCCCAGGATTGTCAAAATCGATCAAGATTTGACTTGTAGAAATAGAAAAAAGTGAGTAAGATTTGATACATTTTTTGAGGTTAGGAAATCAGGGTTTGCAATTTAGGCAGTATACTCTGAAAGTGTAGCCAATAACCTAAATTTTAAGCCAAGGTAGATCAAAATTGATTAAGATTTGACTTGTAGGCAGATTTTTGTCCAAAAAAGGCTTTTTTTTTCCACTGTGCGTCGTGGCGATAGTGTCTCACCATAAAGTCGTAAAGTAAGTGGGGTCCCGTTGAGACCCTGATTCGGCATTAAACGATACCAAAAATTTGTGTTACTAAATGCGATTTTTTTATAGTTTTCACTCAAAATGAAGCATTGGGAGAGAACCAGGCCACTAACACAAAAAGAACATGAAGATACAGTTAACAATCTTGATTCGGACTCTGAAATGGAGTAGAGTCAGACAGTGAGGTAGTTCGAGATTTGGTTGAAAATGTGTCGAAAACGGGGGTTAACCTAGAAATACAAAGTGAAGAGGAATCAGACGAGGAACCGACGGGACTGCAAGATGATTCTCAGGATGGTGAACCTACGGAACCTGAGAAAGATGTGGGGGAAGGTAGTAGCAAAAAATATACCTCCAAATCAGGCTTGCAGTGGAATTGTCACCATTTTGTAATCGCCAAAAGACACCAAAGGAATTTTGTAAATTGATTTTTGTAAATGCACATCCAGCGTTACAAATTACAGTGAAGATTGTTTTTAGATATTTTCACCCTCTTTTTGATAACGGAAATTAAATAAATCATCTGTCGTCATACCAATGAAGAAGCTGCTAGGTATATTGATGCGTGGAATACCAAAAATCCAGAAAATAAGAAACATTGGACAGTTCTTGAAAAAGATGAACTTGATTGTTTTTTAGGAGTACTTCTAAAAGCAAGTGAACTAAGGTGTCGAAAGGAATCTACTCGGGAAATGTGGTCTACTAATACCTCCATACGTCGATCATTTTTCGCAGCTGCTTTAACACGGGATAGATTTGAGCAAATATCTGTATTTTTACTATTCGATGACAAATCAACTAGAGCTGATAGAAAGGAAGAAGACAAGTTAGCAGCAATAAGAGATATTTGGGACATGTTTGTTGATAATTGCAGGAAGTATGTTTCCGGGGAAAATGCCCATTTAGGCAATATATCAAATCAAAACCTGGACGATATGGGATAAAAATTTGGGCAGCGCTGATGTCAAAACGTCATATTTCTGCAACCTTCAAGTGTACACTGGAAAATCTTGCACGGGTGTAAGAGAGAAGAATCAAGGCTTTCGTGTTGTGTCAGATTTGGTAGAACCGTACCATGACGGTTGGCGAGGAATAACCACAGATAATTTTTTCTCAAGCGTTTCATTGGAAAATTATTTATTGACGAAAAAACTCACTTGGAACTGTTCGCAAGGACAAGCCGGACACACCAACTCAGCTAAAAGTAAGATCCAGGCCAGTCGAGTCATCTATGCTAGCATTTACCAAAGACCTAACAATGGTCTCTTATATTCCGAAAAAGAATAGGATGGTACATCTAATATCAAGCCAACATGATGATGATAAAATCTGTGCAGACAACAAAAATAAGCCATATATGATTTTAGATTACAACGTAAGTAAGGGTGCCGTTGACAATGCCGATAAGCTTATTAGAGAGTATTCATGCACCAGAAAAACAGCTCGATGGCCATATAGAATATTTATGAATATGCTAGATATTTGTGCCCTAAATGCTTTTATTTTATACGTTGAAAAAAATCCTGATTGGAAAAAAAAAATAAATCGCGACGACGATTGTTTCTCTTACAATTAGGAGATGATCTTACTCAAACCAATATGGAGAAAAGGTCCAACTATAAAAATCATAAGGAGCATGTAAAATCGGCTCTACGAGATTGTGGAATAGTAGTGCCAGATCCACATATTCCTCAGCCAGCAACTCTGGTTAGAAAACGCGTCAGATGCTATCAGTGCCTTCGAAAATTGGACAAGAAAGTTAATACAACGTGTCCACTATGTAGAAAGTTTGTATGCGAAGTTCACAGAAAAAAAGAGCAAACAATTATATGTACCACCTGTTCGTCAAACTCAAATATAAACAGACATCCAGTTGATTGAATTATATAATAGTTTTACATTTCTTTGTCATGTAGTAACATTTTATTCTTTTTCTTTTAGTTAATAAGTGTTTCAATGTAAACCGATATTATTTTGCTTTGTCAAAAATTCCATTTTTTGTTAAAATTAAATACATTTGTATAAAATACTTCTAGGTGTAAATCATTAAAGTATTATTTTTAAAAAATGCATGAAAATATTTGCAAAAAATACCATATTTCATTGGGGTCCATGAAGGATCCCTTACCGCATGATGGTTCATTTCTGGAGCCCCGGCATTCAAGGGTTAAGTAAAAAATTCGGTGTTTCTGCTAATTTTTTACCTGTTTATTTTTAATGTCTTGTCGAACTCATAACTGTTTTTTTGAACTGCTTTCGACTTGTGACTAATTGTGAAAGGTTCTACAACATGATCAGTGAATTTATTCTAGATGATTTCTGTTTACTGTTTAGCATATCTGACGGCAACACACCATCTGTCGCGGATGCCTGTTAGGTGCACCGAGGTTGTATAAACGAGGTTTAGACCGAATAACCTCTGCCATCTTCAAGTTCTTGCTGCTAACTTCCTTCTGCTACTTCTCTGAATTCTGTCTAATCTCGATTGTGAATAATCCGGGAAGCAACTTGAAATATCTCAATTATCTGAAGACGAGGGATAGCAGTTTTCGACTTCCAGTTGTTTGGAAATCATTAATCTCTGATTGATTACTCAGCTTCCATCTACACCTAACAACGTCCCACCAACTAAAATCAACAATTCCCCACCAACTAAAATCAACAATTCCCCACGTCTCTCCACACATATAGGCCTTACTCCCCTCCCACCCTGCGGCACGACTAAATAACAACGCATCATTACTCCCACCTTGAAATCAAGAGTTTCCTCATCTACGGACCCATCTCTCTCTCCCATCCATCGACCTCTCTAGTGACCACTATAAGTATTAATAGTACAGTAAACGAAGCTCAAAATGGCGGCCACATGAGAAAATTTTGGAGTTTGAGATATTTGGACCCTCCATGTAAAAACATGCGCTGATCACGAAAAAAATACTAAAGGAATTCCAAACATGTCGCAACATGTTCTTATATATATATTTTTTAGCAAAAAATGCAAATATATCATAAAATAAGCATTTTTTTGAAAAAAATACAAGAATAAAAAGTGTTTATAATCGCATTTTCCATATGACCATGGCATTAGTTTTACAATTTTCCCTTTAGTTTTCCGCAAAAACGGAAAAACTAACATTATATAATTATATAGTTCTGCTCAATTATCTCGCTATCTATGAGTTTTTTCAAAAAAAATTATGAGAACAAAAAGTGTTTAGAATTGCATTTCCCATATGGCTGTGTTATTAGATTTGCAATTTTATCTTTAGTTTTGTATGTTAGTTTTTTCGTTTTTTCCGGTCATATGGAAAATGCGATTTTAAACACTTTTTATTCTTGTTTCTTTTCAAAAAAATGCTTATTTTATGATATATTTGCATTTTTTGCTAAAAAATATAAATATAAGAACATGTTGCGACATGTTTGGGATTTTTTTACAATTTTTTTTGTGATCAGCGCATATTTTTACACAGTGTCCAAATATCCCAAACTTTTCCTTGCCTTTTCCTTCGTTTACTGTACTATAATGTTTAGGCCTGGTTACGCACTACGATTTTCAGCGATTATCGCAGAAATAATAGTAATAATAATAATAATATTTATTGGTCCATTTGATCATTACACAATAATATAGGACAAGTCAAAGAATTAAGTATAAAATAAATTTGGAATTAAAAAAATATAACTAAATAGGTACAACAATGAGCAGTTCCTTGATACGATTTTTAAAAAGATTTGAACTTAACAATTTTATTTCAGCAAGTAGTTTATTGTAGACCTTAGGGCCGGTTTTTCAATGCGGGGTTAAGTATTTTATCATACAGAACTGGAAGTTTAGAATGTGAAGTTGCATATTAAAATATTTTAATAGAAGTACAGCCTAAACTTCTGGTTAGCTTATCTGTATGATAAAGTGCTTAATCTCGCATTGAAAAACCGACCATTAAAGGCTAAATACTTTGGACAGTGTCCATAAAGCGTTGTTTTACGTCGAGGTATTTCTAAAATATCGTTATTTCTTGAATTATATCCATGAAACTCGTTGAGAGTTTGAAAGTTTTCATTTTTAGCATATAAGAGAATACTCATAATAAATGTGCAAGGTAGCGTAAGAATATTTAAATTTATAAAATACTCTTTGCAACTATCTTTTAATTTTGTACCACACATATACCTGGCTGCTTTTTTCTGTAGTCTAAAAACGCTCAAACTTTCATTTAAAAAACCCCAAGCAGCAATTCCATACGGAAGAATTGAATGAAAATTTGTGAAATAGTATACGTTTAAGACATCAAGGTTTGCAGCATCTCTTAATTTCTTGATACAATAACAAACAGGTGCAAGTTTTTTACAGATTTGGTCAATATGTGTCCCCCACCTACATACCTACAATCTTCAGAAATGTATAAACCTAAAAACTTAATTGAATCGGCTTGTATAAGTGACTTATGCGAGATCTTTACATACAGGCTCGGAGGTCATCAAAGTGTTTTTGAAACTAATAAATACAGACTTGCCTGTATTTAATAAGAGTCTATTATTAGCTAACCATATGTAAATACTTTCTAATTCTTCATTACTCCTCTGAACAACACTATTTAAGTTTTTGCCCGCTACTACCATCGATGTGTCTTCAGCAAATAAAATTATGTTGGGGGCATTTAAGTCGTTTATATAAATTATAAATAGCAAGGGTCCTAGAATAGATCCTTGTGGGACACCAATTGTAGTGTGTAGCGTTTCCAACTGATGGGAATCGATGCTAACTAGATGTGGTCTATTTTCTAAATAGCTATAAAACCAGTTTAGAGCTAGTCCTCTAACTCTGTATTTAGTCATCTTATCTAAAAGATTTTTATGAGAGACTAGGCAATTAAATGTGATAGATATATTAAATAGATAAAGTTCGCAAGGAAGATTCCATAAAATTCGGATTTAATGTATTTACGAGAAGCCAAGGTCTCATTTTTGGGCATCAACCACCCCCACTACTTCCCGCATTACTACCTACACCTCATTATTACAAGAGGTTAAAATAATAAAATTGTGATTTAGTGTGTGTAAGAACCAACCATTTATTTTGAAGTAATTCACCAGCATTGCCACACCCCACCCCATTATTAAAGTGGGTAAAAAAAATAAAACTGTGATTTACTGTATGTACAAAAACCAAGCGCCTCAAAATTTGTTTTGACAAAATATTTAGTGGGCGTTGTTTTTAAATGTCACCCATTTAGTTTAACTAATGCTAGAACTAAAATAATTGATACATCTTTACTTGGTCATAGATGCAGAAATATATATGTCAAGAAATTGAAGTCAACAGAACGGATGTGGATATGATATTCACGTGGATAGTCTATTATACCGGGTGGCTTAGCCGATAGTCTTGTAACGAATGGATTTTTTTCAAATTTGGTGTAGTGATATGGGATGAAATTTTCAATTATATGGTGTAAAGTACCAAAATCGCTGACTTCCGGTTTCGATGTAATTGACATAAAAATCAAATTTTTAAATGGGACAACCTGTTTACTTTTGCATATTTGGATCCTGCTGGTCAAAATACATATGATCTGTCCCTCAAATATTATTTTGATTTTCAAAAAATATAATTATTTTTAAGTTTTAGTTTTAATAATAGAAGATCACAACTTTGCCAAAATTGTTAAAAATCGATCTGCAAGCACGATTAAAATATTATTTCTTCAGATAAAAACATTGAACACGATTTATTCTTCATTAAGTTCAACGATATTGGTTTTTCAACGAAAACTATTTTTTTTAAATGGGACAAGCTGTTACTTAATTAGATCTTTAAATTACAAAGAAAATGATATGCATACTGTCTACATTCTCTTTGTACTAAATTTAATTATTATTAAATAAAAAAAAAATGTTTTCATATTTTAAAAAAAAATTTTTTTTTGAAAATCAATATAATGTTTGAGGGTCAAATCATATGTATTTTGGGCAGCAGGATCCAAATATGCAAAAATATGCAGGTTGTCCCATTTAAAAATTTGATTTTCGTGTAAATTACATCGAAACCGGAGGTCTGCCATTTTGGTTCTTTACATCATATAACTGGAAATTTCATCCCATATCACTGCACCAAATTTGAAAAAAATCTATTCGCCCGTGCAATAGTTACAAAAGTGTCCCTATCGGCGGGCCACCCGGTATTACAAAAATTAGATCTTGTTGAGAGTGGACTTCGGAAGTGTAAATGACACTTTTTGAATATTGCCTAAATGTTGACGTATACTCTTTTAGTTTTTCTACTAAATACATATTCTCTTTTAAAATATTTAAATATTGTCCAAGAAATCTACAAAATAAAATAATTCATGATTGTACTACTCTGTAGATTCTTGGTCATTATTTTTAAAAGAGAACAGATGTGACAGAAAAACCCAGAAAGAAAGGTAATGCTTAAAACTCTCTACATTTCAACTCTGCGTGTAGTGATGTAATTTGACGCCCAAGGTGGGAAGTAGTTTTAGAAGTAAATATTCATCAATGAAAAAAAATATTCGAGGGAAACACGGCATGCTATTTTGTCGAAATTATAAAATTTGACTATTTAATTTCATTTGCTTTAAAATAAGCAAATAAAAGGATAATAGACGATATTATGATTTTATGTATATTACTGCAGTTTATTAATAAACTCGTTATGTGAACTGAGCTGGAATAATAAATAAGATAACGGGGTATGGTGCGCGCTCAGTAAATATTATGCACCGTGTATGCAAAATGTAATCATTATGAAACCGACTTAGCGAAAAACAGGTGTAACGTTTTAATTACATAAGTAACATCTACTTTAAATTTTATTATATTGTTCAGCATAAAAACCAATTAATTTTTAACCCTTTCGTTTAAAGCGCACTTCAAATTTGTATATTTTACAGCGCTTATAACTGAAACCATAATGTTTATTAAATTACCGACCTCTTATGGCTGCAGCTCGACATACACCGTAGTTCCATAAGACTAATTTTAATGCGAGCTTTATTATCTTGAGATTAAACCTACATTTTCAATTAAAGCCAAAATGTAATTAAATTTGATTTTGTGTACACTTACCTACATGCAACATTATACTACTATGACAGACAATATCGGCTGAGTACCATATTTCATGCAATATACAGGGCTGACACAAATAATTTCAAGAGACGTCACACAAGTGTCGACAACCGATTATACACCTATTGACATTACTGTTGAGAGATAATTCCCATACAGCACACCAAATAACGATTACGATGTGTTCGCATTGTGACGATGTATCTAGATGCAGACACAAGGTTACACAAATTGTGTAACATTGTGTCTGCATTTAGATACATCGTCACAATGCGAACACATCGTAATCGTTATTTGGTGTGCTGTATGGGTTCTTAAATCAAATCATTACCGTGATATTAACTTGAATGTACAAATTTAATTTCAATTCAGACTCAGAGAAACTCGCTGATTGACATTGAACGCTGCAACCCTTTATGGGTCTATTTTTGCGCTACTGTATAGTCTGTATAATTATCCCGCTTCGTACCTTGTGTCAAACTCCACAGTCTTGATGATGGTCCGTTAGTGTTACTATCAGACCTTTATAGATAGATCCTTATTGGTCACACACAAATTATGCTTCTTCCACAACCACAAAAATGTGGTTGTGGAAGAAGAAAATACAGAATAAATAAAACAACACAAATAAGTAACAATATAGCACATAGGATAACGAACAAATAATCATTATCACACATAGAGTAAGTTTATAAAATTAAACGAGAAAAATCAGTTGACAGGAATTTGTCAAAATCATAGAATGCATTTTCAAGGAGGAATCGTTCGTTTAATTACATATTTAAAACGAGTACAGTCGAGTGTTTGTACAGCAATCGGTAACAGGTTGAAAAATTTTACAGCACAATAGCATGTGCCATTTCTGATTTTTGAAAGTCGCAAAAAATCCAAATATATATTACCTCTATTGCGAGTTGAGTAAGTATGTACACTTTAACATGTTATGTAATTATTTCAGTTATTTTTAACATGGACAAGGCACTGCAGTATATAATTACAGGGTAAAGTGAGTAACTTAAGGCTTGTAAAAGCATCCCTACAGTCATCCCTATATGATAACCCAGCAACAGTTCTGACAGTGAAAAACTGTTGGGGTATGTGCCGAGTGTCTCCATATTTAAATGGCATAATTAAGGGAAGATTGAATTATTGTAGCATATGCCATTAAAACCGTTGACTGTGACAAACAATTTTTTAAATTGCGCAATAAGAAAATATTACGTGATATATTCTTGCAGATGTAGGACTTGTGTCCCTCTCATGTTAACTTACTGTCCAAAATAATGCCCAAAAATTTAACGCAATGAGAGTACTGTCTTAAAGAAAAAAATTATAGTCTCTGTTTTATCACTATGTAATACTAGCTTATTGTTTAAAAACCAGTTATGAACCATAGACAGACTATTTTGAGCCTCTGATAATAAAATGTTACAATCTTTATGGGAATGAGCCAATGTTGTATAATCAGCAAACAGAGTAAAGTTTGTTGAGAACTACTGTTTGGAAAATCATTAACATAAATAAGAAATAAAATCGGTCACAAGACTGAACCCTGAGGGACACCAAATTTAATATTAATGTTACCAGAATTAAAAATTAAAATAAACAAATTGATGACGATCAGTCAAATAGAACATAACCAATTTTCTGCTACCCTCAGAGAATTGGTAAAATTTCAGTTTGTTAACTGAAATATTGTGAGGCACATAGTCGAAGGCCTTTCTTTAATTCTCCTTGCTAAGTAATTCAAACCTCTGCCTTCATAGGTCTTCACAGTAGCATAACGCATGGACTAAAGTTTCCACTTCCGCTTGGTAGAATCTGCAAGTTGTGTCCTTTGCCAGGCCCATTAGACTCATATGTACATTAAGCCGACAGTATTCAGTTAGAGGTTAATAGCCTTTCTATTCCGGCGTAGTAGGTTTTCCGTAAATTTAGTCGATCTTTCGGTAATGAACTTCTTGGCATGTCCTCCATCATTTCAATAATTTACTTTGTACCCATTCATTAATGGATGTTCGTATGTAAGGCTTAGCCGCACAGCCCAAAGATTCGAGTCTTACTAGAGCCTTAAACTGCCTTCTTGTCCACTTCATCTGCATTCTCGTCTCAGTTCTCACCGTTGTGTTGCACACCATATTCACTTTATTTTGACTTTATAAGGGTATTCAAGAAATACCATACTAGTTTTGAATCAAGCTGCCTTATTATCTCCTTTGCTTATTATCTCTTTTATATAGGTACCGGCCACTTCAGCAGGTCTTCCTGTGCTTATGGAGGATTTTTTTGACCTTATATCCCAGCTCCAATGACCTGTTCTGACTTGCAGCTGTCCGTGTACTAGCCTATTTGTGTCGTTATTGGGAGACTGTTTTTCCTGTCTGTCCTGGCTAGTATTTCAATTTAAAAAGTTTTATTGAAATTATACCTTCAGACCATAATGTCCGCTGACATTTCAATAAAGCTCGTGCACCACTGACCGAGCTTCTCCCTGGATAAATATGTATAATGGTAGCAGGTCTAGGAGTACTTCCAATGCAGCTGTGGCAAAGGTTATTATGGCCCCCATGGCGTATCGGCAAGCAAGATTTTATACGCCTGTTGCTTTCGACTGCCATTGATTTATAAGTTATCATGGTCTTACTACTCTAATATATACCTACTCAATGGGTCAATTTAGAATTTAGACGCAATTTCTTTCACACATCTGTCTGCCCTTTTTCAGGGCAATTGTTGCTTTCTGTGTGACTTTTTGGATGTGGGCATTCCATACCCATTTTTAGTCAAAAATTACTAAAGATATTTTGCCTCATAAGTGGATGAAATTTCCACTTCAATGACCGCTAGGGTTTATAGGCTTTCCAAAGCTCTCTTTGGTGTAAAACTCATGACTGTAGTTTTGTGAGACGTATCGACGATATCCAGGACTCTGCGTGTGCTAATTGGAGATTAATTTGTTCGAGAAATAAATTCACAAAGTTCTTCTAAAACTTCTGCATCATATAAAGCCTTATGAAATTCTCCGTTCAGTTTTTCGGAAGCAATCCATTGCTAATGTTGATAGTTTAAATTTCTTTTTCTCTTTTCGAGTCGGAATTTCTTTTTGGTTATGAATGATGGATTTAAAATAGTCTATCATTGATGTTCTTGTCATGTTTGGAGAAGGAGGTTATTGTCAAAATGCACATTATTGGCAATTAGATATGATTTTGTAGAAGACTGAGAGATTCAAGGAACTGTGTAAAGCATCCTCTAATGGAATTGCCGGTACTCTTTTACCATGTTCAAACGATGGTCCAGTTCTAATTTTTAAAACAGTAACTGCCGTAAAATAGACTCTGAGGATTGCTATTATCAGAAAATAAATGACCTTTTCACATTTTGCAGCTATTTGTAAGATCTCCGTGTAATCGGCGGGTATATAAATATTTTCTACTATGAGTTTTAAATTAACTAATTTAAGAATTTCCAAATTTGTTTGAGGTAGCACAGCTTATGTTATTTTATGAATAAGATTTCATCAATTTTGCATTGAATCGTTTCAGGTTAGATATTATCTATATTATTTTAATAGAATGCACTTTTTATTTTATACCACTTAATCTGTTACAAACTTCTGTATTCGTTAATATAATATACCATATAATTGTAATGGCGCCCAGCGTTGTCACGATCGTTTTGATAGTCTAAAATATAAAGTTTACCATATTTATTCATGCAATCAGACAGAAAATGTGGTCGATGCCAAAAGTTCTTGTTCAGCAGATGGCGTATTTTACTTCCACGTCCAGTGGAAGTATAGTAACGACAAAAAATTTTTAAAAAATTTTTATTGTCCAAATAGGCTTAAAATGTCATGAAACGTCGAGATTTTAAGTTTGAGCGAAAAAAAATTTCTGTCTGTCTGTCGGTCTGTCGGTCTGTCGGTCTGTCGGTCTGTCTGTCTGCCGGTCTGTCGGTCTGTCTGTAACTTTTTTTTGTGCGCACGTTTACTCTGGAACCGTTTAAGATATTGACTTGAAATTTGGTACACATATGTACTTTAACGAGATCTAGAACTAGATTATATTTTCATTTTGTTCCGTCGAAGGGTTGGGGGGTAAATTGGGGTAAATTTGGGGTAAATAGGTAAATCAAGCAGGTAAGAGTCCATGAAATTGGTATTTAGTATATACAAGAGAAGGTAAGGTCTCAAAAAAATTTTTGGCATTAGCCACCCCCATTACCACCCCCCCCCCACCTACTTATTAAAGGGGATGAAAAAAAATTGTGATTTAGTGTATGTACAGAAACCAGAAACTTCAAAATATTTTTTTACTTCATCCACCCCCCACTACCACCCCCCTATCACCACCCCCACCCCACTACCGACGTGGGGTATCGTTTTATGGGTTTTTGGGGTAGAGGATTTCAAATATTATACTATTAAAGTTCCATAAACAATTATTTTCACATACAAAGTTTTTTCGTTGTGAGTGACTTGGATAGAGAATCTGGACGTGGAAGTAGTGATTCCTTGGGCAGCGGTTTTTTGTATTCCATCATAAGTTACAAAATATTTTTTCATTTGGATTGTATCGAGAGAACTACTTTGAATTCAACTGCTAACGAAATTTTACATATATTTCGTTACAATGTAAAAAAAAACTATGTATTGAAGAACATCAAGATTTTTATCTATGTCAGTTTGCTGCTCCAAAGAGTAAGAAAGAATTCAAGAGGCTCCCTTAGCGAAAGATCATTACTAATGACGTAAAAACATAGAGGAATGGTAGATAAATCATGTACAATGTAGTACAATACGTAGTCGTATTCCTTGGTTTCCTAATAATTGATGAAGATATGAGTTCTGAATGATATTGTCATCATTGCTAGAAACGCAGTGCTTGCAACAAATACTGATGAAGGGAAATATGTTTAAATGAAAGGAGCCTCGTCGCTTTTGCAGGTCTCCAGAGTCATTTGTGGACCAGTTTCGAGCTTTTTGACTCTCGTCAGCTCAAAGCTTGGACACTTTTGACGCTGCGGGCTCCTTTTGCTCTTAATAAATTCGAGCAATACGAAGTCGGTAACTTGTAAATAAGTACAGCATTCCTGAGATCAGCATTATAAAGTGAAATTTAGTCGCGCCATTTTGGGCAAAACCACAGGATACGGTTTTGGAACGCTTATAAACTTTTACCTAAAAATATCGTCAGGAATCAACACACGAAGTTTCTAACATCAACACACTGACACCCTTCAATTTGTGTATTGGCTTAAGCGATTTCTATTAAATTTTTTGTAAATTGTAGGCTATGATGCGCCAGTGGATCTATTCAAGTTTCATTAAGGTTGAGGAAAAATTAGCAAAAAATGTTTCCCAAATTTGGTGAATTTGCTAGTGATAATAAAAACGATTTATAATAATAAACTGCAGAGTATTATTTGTCGGCGGTGGTTAGTTTTTTTCTGCAAGCTACGACCAATGCACGGCTGGTGGGGCCCTCAAAAACTGGACAAAATTCAAATTTCGCGGGAATAGGAAACTTGCCTAAAAAATAAAATTAATTCAAAATACTCAAAATCGTAAACTAACATCATTATTAAAAACCCCATAGACAACAAAAAATTTTTAAAAAATCCCTTCCAGAAATATAAGCGATTATTTCACTCATTAACGCTATAGCCAATGAGAGCCCGTTTTTTCACAACATTGCACCAATCAAACGTCATTATTAGTGGTAATCCAATCTAGATCAGCTTTTGCAAGTACCAACATGCAAAATTTATCGCTCTAATTTTTTATGTCGCTGCAGCACCAAATATTTCGATAATTTTGTGACGTTTTGTTTTGTGAAATATTTTCGGCAAATAGGACAGCTGGTGCTTTTAAATGTTACCTATAAATATCTTCTCTAGCTTATCACTAATTGTTAACGTAAATTGTAGTATTGTATTATATAAGTACATAGTAATATAATAATATAATAATAACCTAAAAACACAACGTAAGTTGTAAGTTGACAACTCCCAATTTGAAAGCCAATACTGTGTGGAACTTCTATAGGTTCGGGACAAGTTATACACAGCTTTCAATGGCTTATAATACCTAATACAACTAAAATTAAATACAAATTCCTACGAAGCAGACAAATCAGTTATTTCATATTAAATACACACATCTACTTACGT
This sequence comes from Rutpela maculata, assembly GCA_936432065.2. Lineage (NCBI taxonomy): Eukaryota > Metazoa > Arthropoda > Insecta > Coleoptera > Cerambycidae > Rutpela > Rutpela maculata. The sequence goes on from OW386285.2 coordinate 86,014,127, forward strand.
ATGGTAATCCATCACAAAGCAGCTAACAGCTAACACTTATTTGAAAAATCAAAACTCTGCAGTATCATTATATACATTATAATTCGTTGTACTTAAACTCTCTACTTAAACAAGCAAACCTTAACTTAATTATTAAACTTAAATTAAAAACAAGGATTAAATACATAAATAATAATATGTATTAATAAACACTTTAATATAGGTAATAATTCTTGAAAAATTCACTGTTTAGTGTTTAGGCCAGTTAAGTTAAGCTAGCGTTACTAGATGGCGGTACCATCTGAGCCGGCAGCCTTAGAACGTAAAAGCAAGATATTGGTAATATGCAATTTGTCTGGTTTTACCCCGTAATGTGATTGGTCGAAGCGTGCATTCACAACTCTTTGTTGTGAAGACCAGTCTATAAGTTACAGTACCTATGGTTTAACGTATATTGTTTTTCTTGATTGTCATAATTTAAACCTACTTTGTTTTTTATTGGATGAGTTGCTTTGGAAATGCATTTTTATGTAACGTAAATGATGAAATTGAAGATAAAGGCGAGTAATCTCTAAAAATTGACAAGAAAACGTCTGAAGGCAATTAACTACTGAACATAATATTGAAGATGTACTTAATGAATGATTTATTCGTGAAATATTCTCAACAAATACCACCCGTGCTTCTAAATTTTATCTATAAATTTTGTCTCAAGCTAAGTTGCCAAAAGGTTAATATAACTCGTGCAAATTGACAGTTTATTATCAAAGATTAAATCCCTCCCGCTAAAGCGGTCGGGATTTAATCAGATAATAAACTGTCAATTTGCACTCTTTATATTACCAGGCAACAACGCTTTCGAAAAAATTTTACCGATAAAATTTTAAGCACTAGTGATATTACATATGAATAAAATTTGCCGGATTTTACCCACTCTTGAAACGTGACGTCAGATGGAGAAAGTCGGATGATGGCGTCAAGCGACACCGATTCTGCTTTGGATTTGATAATTCCGCATGCGCATGCGCATTTGTCAGAAACAACTAGCAGTGAACACAACCTAACCTAATATTTAAACGTATTCATTGGAAAAACATCTTCAATATTCTGAAATGTCACAAAATGCTACTTTTGATTCGTTCGTGTTGAACCCAATTTTCGAATTTCGCCGTGCAATTTACGATCAGGTTTATCTGGAAGACTTCCTCTTTACATCGCGACATCGTATGGCCATATCAATGGTGTTTTTAGAAAAATATGAACGTGTGAAGGTTGCATGTTTTTGCAATTTTTTCGGCTCCAAAATGTAAGCTGTTTTATGCTATTTTTCGCAGATATCTCCAAAACGGTGGGAGTTAGGTCGAAATAAAAAATAAGGTCAAATGAGTATTTTCTACTACGAATCTTTTGCTGTCATCAGAATTTTGATATTTTTTTTATTTCGGAGAAAACTACTGAAATGTCGGCCATGTACCGCAAAAAATCGCAAATTTTCAGCTTCTACAGTTGACAACTTTTTAATCTTGGCACCTACGCCAAAAAACTACTCTAGCTAATTTAAATGGAATTAAATTTGCTAAAATCCTTTTTTTTATTTTTTGAATTCCGACAAAAATGAAGGATTTAGAGGGGCGGGATTTGGGACTTTTTTTTCCGGTAAAATTTCTCCATTTTGTCACCGTAATTAATCGGTAATTAATTGAAATCGATCTCATATACGATGTTCACTTAATATCATGTACTACTTTGACGCCCCGTTAATCTCGGCCCTTCGAAACAAAGGTTTCTGAGAAAAATTGTTTTTTTAAGATTTACTTACACTCTGTAGGAAAACGTGTAATTTCCTACATTTCCTCGAATATTTCGATAATTATCGTTTTTTTCGAAAAATTTGTATATAGCTTATGTAAAGAGAATTGATTGAGCTTTCCGACACTTTTTTTTATTTTTTCTTTAACATAAAAAACAAAAGACTTATGACCGAATATGCGGACGTCTCAAAGCCAACCGCCGCCCAGTCTATTAATTAGGGTGAAGACGTATCGCTCGGCTAAAGTTCGCCATCTGCGGGACACCACGCGAGGCAGCTTTCTCGATCTGACGTTACAGTGCATTTCGTGAGTAATGGCGAGGATTTCAACTTTAATTATTTATTGCAAAGTAAGTACTGCGATTTAAGAGCTGATATTCGGTGTGGCGTGTTTTTATGCATAAATACACACTTTAATGAAATTAAAAAAATGGGCAAGTTCCCCATTGCATTAAAATTTACTGACTAGCTGATAGTTTAATATACTTCTTCATTTTCTAGAAACAGTTTTAGTGTCAAGAAACAATTATTAACAATATATCTTTGGTATTAAAACATGTATTACTTTATAAAAGAGATTCTAAAAATATTTCGCTAGATTTTCATTCCCTTGGTAATATCATACCCAAACAGGATTTATTTCAGTTTGCGAATAATTTGCATTAAATGATTTAAAAGCTTTTTTAAATCACACCCTTCACCCTTGTTTCGGATAACGTTGGACGCGCAATTTCATGCTTATAGAATGATAAAATGGAGCTTTATTTTGCGGCTGATTGATGGAAGGACAAATTCCGGAAGCACTACGGGGCGAGGGTGACCTAATGACATTGATTTGCTGACTTTAATAATTAATTACCGCCATGATATGGGATTTATTACAGAACCCACTAATTTGTAAATTGAATAGGGACTAAATTAAATTTTCTCAAAATTATCCTGTCAATACAAAGTGACGCCAACCAGTATGAAACCGGTTCATACATCATAAATTAATTTATTCATGTTTCGGTGATGACTACATTGAGAATTGCGGTTCTCTCATTTTCTATTGAAATTTGTTCAGTTATCAGCTCCCTATGTCGCCAAATATTGGTATCAAGTTTATATGCCGCCACTGTTTTTTTATGTTTCCAACGATGCGTATGTAAATCAGTTCTTGTTTGTTTTATTAACTTAGGACAAAGTTTACTTAAATACAACAGAATTAATATTGGTTTAGTCAATTTTATCAACAATACAAAAGTTTGCAGTAATAGACAAGCTATATTTTATAATTTGCATAGAAGTAGTAAAACAAATCAATCAATTTACATCGATGATGTGATAAACAAATTTAGAACAGGAAAAAAATAAATAATAATATTTTATTTTAACATAAAATAGTTTATACATATGTAAAATGAAGGTATTTGAATTATTGTGAATGTATTAAAAAATTATCACTCTTGCAAGGGAAGGAAAATAATATAAGTTACGCTATAAACTATGAACCTGTCCAAATATTAAATGCGTTTGCGGACCGTTTTCAAAATTCTTTTTCACCTCCTGGTGATTGCATGGGAGATATAGATAATTGACACAGCTTTAATAATAACTCGCTAATACGTGTATTAGAATTTAAGGAGGATGATGTGAGAAAAGCACTAAAAAAAAATAAAAAATAAAATGACCACTGGGCCAGCCGGCATATATTTTTTGCGGGGGGGGGGGAGAAGGGGAAATTCATCATGGACATCCAGCGCCTTGGATCTATCACGCTGGGTAGTGCTGGGCTCTAACCAAGCTAAAACCCCTCCGGAAAAGTGGCCCCCTCCCTGTCTTCAGTGTTTCCTCATATCCTGGAACCGCTCTCGCTTATCGTCAGAATATCAGGTCAATCTTAGCATTAGGTGTTCGAAATGATCTGCCTCCGCAGATATGTCCTCTTATTACTACTTCGTTGAAACGATTAGAATTTCAAGTTTCTTTCGTCTACTTCCCTGATTTTCATAACTGATGCTATCATGTCCTCCAAGAATTGCCAGTTTTCCTCTAATTCTACCATCCTCAACACCATGTCATCGGGTGTAACTGGGCCGCCTGGCCTATTTATGGCTCGTAGCCTATCTTCTCTCCACTTGCTACACCGGAACACAGTATGCTCCGCTTCGTCTATCTCCTCTCAGTACATGCATTCTCGAACTTCAATCTTCCCGATGTCGTAGACGTACTCTGCAAAGCATCCGTGCCCTGTTAGGGCCAGAGTAAGGTAGAACCCAACCTCCCCGTGTCCTCTCTCCACCCACCTTTTTAATATCTGGAATGAGTCTCCTCGTCCATCTTCCCTTACTCGAGATATTCCATCTCTCCTGCCACCTCGGATAGAGTCTATCGTTGGCCTCCTTCCCGCCACTTCCCTCGTATATTTCCCACCTTTCCTTTGCCAGAAGGTCAATGGGAGGGATCCCTGCCACTATTAGCATTGCCTCGTAGGAGACCGTTCTGTAAGCACTGCAGACTCTCAGTGCTGCACATCCCTGTACCCTGGCCAGTCTTCTTCGTATTCTTTCCACTGCTATCGCACTTACCCATACCGGGGCCGTTTATGATCTGTAGGTTTATCTGGGCTGACCAACTCTACTATTACATTTCCTCGGTGGTCTGTGGACTCCATTCCCCATTCAGGAGCTCTGCCATTAAAATCACCCGCCACGATTACGTCTTTCCTGGTCCTCCTAGTTAGCTCCCTAATCCTATGCCCCATTTCTTCTAGGGCCCCTTCTAGATCTCCCAGCATGGCGTAGGGTGAGAAGTAGCAGCTGAATATAATCACTTCATTCAGCTCCACCCAGACGAATCCGTGCCCACTCCCACTCCTGTGCACACAGATTTCCCGGCTTAGGATCCCAATGGCAGCGTCTCTGTTGCCTTCGACGTACCATCCGGGCCTGTTTTTGCCAACCATCCTCTTGTTAGATTCGCTAACTATGAGAACCCCAATTCCCTTCTGCTTTGCAGACGCCCAAAGAAGATCTTGGGCGGCCCGGCACCTATTTAGCTTGATTTGCTTCACAGTGAATGTGTAGCATTTTTCCCCTCCCCTTCTCGCTCAGTCCTCCCCGGAGCTTTCCGGAACAGGGGACATGCTCTTGAATCCGCCCTATGTCCCCCTTTGTTGCAGACAGGACAGAAAATAAGCCCAGTACAATCTCCGGCTTGGTGGTTTTCTTTCCCATATTTGAAGCATGGCTTCAAGCGGTCAGTGCCATTACAATTGTCCTTAGTGTGGCCACATCCCCAGTATCTGTAACACTTCATATCTGTCCCAGTGTCTTTTATCCTCTCTGCTATTCTGCACTTGAGCCACCCTATTCTAACCCTAACTCCATCGCCTCCTTCTCGGGTAGCCTTACCGTGGCGGTCTGGTTTTCCCCAAAGGATGGCCTTAGCCTCTCCACGACCACTTCCTCTTCCTTGATCTTCATTTCTTCAGCTAGACTTTTGCGTACTTCTTCGCTGCTAATAGCTGCATCGAGATCCTTAATGATAACAACCTTATCAGCTCCTCTAGTCCTTATAAAGACTACAGCTTATCAATCCCCTTCTTTAACGGAGATGCGGCGTCTTTCCCCCCTTTGATTTCAATGAGTATTTAACCCTTTTTAGTCTTCCTTAATGCTGTGATCTCTGTTCCCAGGGCTTTTATATCAACCTTCTTAATTTTGGTAAGAAGCTCCTTATATTCCACCCCCTCCTTACTCAGGAACAGTACCTGCCATTCCTTATTCCGCCTAATATGCGGCATACCTGCATTTCTGTTAAGAGATTGTGCGTGATTTTGCCACACAATTTTTAATTTAATTTTAACAAATTTTAATGTAATTTTAAAAAACGGCGATTTTCTGGATATGTGGGGACGTCCTAAAGTTTGTCCAATTTTTAAAAAGGGTGACAAATATGACATTTTCGGGCCATTTCAATAATATGTAATTTTGCAAAAGTACTTGAATTTCTACTACACAACACAGTTTTACGAAAGGGCGCTCTACAATCACCAATCTGCTTTATGTTACACAATTTATTTGGAAATCCATCGACGATCAATCCCAAACCGACATAATTTATACTGATTTCTCCAAGGCATTCGACAGACTTGACCATAATATGCTGCTTAAAAAACTAAATTATGCCGGACTCACTGATAGCTTGATAACATTATTCAGGTCTTACCTGTCAAACAGAGTCAATATGTTATATTCAATGGATTCAAGTCTGTTGAATACGTTGCTACCTCGAGAGTACCGCAAGGATCGGTTCTTGGACCAGTATTTTTTACAATATTTATCAATGACATAGCGGATGACTTAACCGACAAAGTTAATTATTTAATGTATGCTGACGATTTGAAGCTCTTTTCTAGAATTTATACCATTGACGATTGTCTTCATATGCAGGAAAATTTAAACAAAATAAGTAACTGGTGTACTAAATACAATCTATCATTAAATTCGGAGAAATGCAATGTTATGTCTTTTACACGTGAGTCCATACCAGTTTCCTACGATTATAATATAGACAATAATATATTTCATCGGCCCGAAACACTACGTGACTCAGGTGTTATCTTTGATAAAACCCTTTCTTTTAACACACATATTAGCACCATAGTATCAGAAGCCAGCAAGACATATGGGTTCATAGTTAGATATTCCCGTGATTTTTCAAACCCGATACGCTTAAGATGCTCTATCGTTGTTATGTCAGGTCCAAGCTTGAATATGCGTCACTTGTTTGGACCCCACACTATATGTACATATCAACCACTTAGAATCGGTTCAACGCAAATTCCTTAAATTTATGCATTTCAGATCTGAAGGTATCTAGTCAGCGATCGGTTTTCCACAAGTAGACCTGCTGGATAAGTACTCTTTGGTTAGTTTAAGCCGTAGGCGAGAATACTTGTCTCAAAATTTTCTTTTTAAAATCATTAATAATATTATTGACCCACCAACATTACTGACAAAACTCTCTTTTAACATTCCCAGAACAATGTCCCGTAGCAGTTCTGTATTTTACCTAGCTACGCCTCGTACAAATATCCTAAAGTTTTCACCTATTTACGTAATAATATAATATGCGACAATCACACGCAATCTGTGGTGATATAGACATTTTTAATTGCTATCTGAATACTTTAAAAACATATTATCAAAGAAACTAGTGGAACTTGTTTGTTTTTCCTTTTTTTGTATTTCATCTTTTATATAGATAATGTTAAAAACATTATAGTTTGTTTTTTATCTGTCTGTCTACCATAAATTATTGTCTACCATAAGTTATTTTAATCTCTGAGATATATTTTTTTTATTTATACACTTCTATTGTTTGTTAGCATAATGTTTAGTAGAATTTATCTGTACCTCCCTGTCTTATAGTTGGGTGAAGTACCTGTTGGACAATGTAATCAAATAAATAAATAAATGAATAAATAAATAAAACAATAAAGTTGAAAGTTAAGTTAAAAACACTACAAGGTTAAATGACAATTTAAAAATTCGTCCACAGAATAAAATGCATTATTTCTCAGATATTAATAATAGTGATTTAAAAGTTCTAAAGCTTAAATATTACGAAATATTCTAATGAAGTGATCAAAACAGATGATTCCTTGAGGTGCCGTTGAGTTCTGGCCCGTTGCTAAACATGGAAAAGGTGGTTGTAAGTCATCAGCAGTACGGGTATGATACCTGCGTATCATATTATTTATGGCATACAATGCATAAGTTTTCTTTATGTCTAAAATAATCAGCTATATGTAGAAGCACGGTCAATACTTTCGGAATTTCTTTCTTTTTTGCAGTATAAATACTTTATGCACGTGGGCTGAATTCCCCCAAAATATTAAGCCGTATGTAAGTGATGATTCTACTAGACCATAATAAGCCAATTTTAGTAGATTTAATGAGACTATCTGGCGCAGCTGTCTAATAACAAGACAAATGCTGCTTAATTTCGAAACTAAATTATCCACATGCTTTTCTCAAGTTAGTTTTTGATCAATGGTCACACCTAAAAATTGTGTTTCAAGACCTTGTTCTATCGATTTATGATCTATTTTTATTAGTGGAGGGGCCCCGGGCAACTGTCCTTGCGTAGCTATGCCTCTGAATAAATGTTTTCTTTGCGTTAATTAGTAATCCGTTATTAAGCACCAGTGATATAGCTCATTTGCACACATATTTGAGGTGACTATTGAGTCGGTGAAGCCTTTTTTGGATATAATTTGATTGGTATTGTTATCGTAGAGGGTCATTGTGTCTCCAGATGGGCATGCATACACGATATCACTCATAAATATTCAAAAAATAAAAGGGCTAGGACCGATGGGGTACCCCCGTTGTAACCAACACGGGCCGTGACTTTAAAAAGGAGTAGGCTCAACCATTGACGAATTCCATTCCGGTGTGTGAAGCATTCATAAATTCAAGTTCCATCACTAAGTTTCCGAATTTACACACGATACCAATGTGCACACGGCACGACAATTACCAAGCTCCTGTCTAGAGACACGGATTTGCACGCGACACCAATCTATACGCAGCTCTACATCACCAGTAAGTGAGGATTTTTGGATAGAAAAGCCCAGCCCCAAATCAACACATTCAGTGTGGACACTTCTGACAATCTGTCTTCAGCGAGGTTAGCTGGACAGATTACAGTTTTGTGCATCTCCCGACGCAAACACGACGGAACGAATACGATCTGACCTAGAGGACTCCTTCAGCGAGGTAAGCTGGGACCACTTGAGTCGTTCGTCATTCCCCGACGTCATTTCGCCGCCACAACCAGAACCGGTCTCCTTCAGCGAGTTGAGCTGGGAAACTCCTTGCGTCAACGATACTCGCCAGACGCCCGATCTCGTCCCAGTAGCAGCTAATCACCTCATCGTCACATTACACTATCGCCTTCTCTCTCTCTCTCTCTCTCTCATTTATGTGATGCTAACCGTAAAAGATACGGACCTGTAAAACCAATAACCTGCGTCGAAATGTATATTATGAAACATTGCTGATTTCTACTTGTGAAAATAAATTCTTTATTTTGATTGGGCTGTCTTCATAACTAAACTGGATCATGTATTAATCTCCAAACCAGCTACCGTTACACCGGTAAAGTTTTTAAAAAAGTAAATCATGGTTGACAGTGTCAAACGCTCTACTTAGATCAAAACAAAGAGCAATAGGTATCTGTTTGTGTAAATATTATTGCAAGGTTCTTTGATCGCAGTTTCGTTTGATTTATTTTGTCTAAACCCATGTTGGAACTTTGGTATCAGTCTTTTGCAAATTGTGATGACAAACACATGTTTCTATAATTTTAGCCATACTTCTAGATCCTTTATGTTTAAAGTAGGTATAAATTTAGAATTTTTTAGTGAATCTGGATACACACCCGTACAAAGCGATATATTTATTAAGTGTGATAAAGGAGAGCAAATTATATCATTCACAACTTCTAACGTTTCTTCATGCAGAGTATCCCAATTTGATAAAAATTGTGCTAATAGCATAATATCCTGAAGCTAGCAAGAAACTTTAAATATTACTTTTAGCGATATTAAATGTAAGACGATTTGAATTATTCCCTATTTTTGCTAAAGAAACAACGGAATAAATTTCTTGTGATGCAATTTTTTATTTTACTACAAAAAAGGTGTCATCGGCGAAAACTGTAAAAGTTGCCGGTAAACCAATAGTTGTCAAGTCATTGATATGCAATGAAAATCGAACTGGATGATGAACATACCCTTGTGGAATTCCACAATTTACCTTAGCTTTCCAAGAATATATCTCTAAGATAAGATTTTACCATTTGATTGCAATCCTTAAGGTAGGCTTTGATAATCTTTTGACATATCACAAAATACAGCTGCAGCAGCAGCCTCAGCCACGTTTCTGTTATGACAAATCTCTCGGTACTTGGTTGCTAGTTTGAAACACAAACTGATTTCGATTTAGTTTTTTGTGTATAATAAAGCAACTTTTCGATTATTTTAGAAAGTGTATATATTAAAGAAATTCAATAAAACTTTGAAGATTCATCAATGCAGTCCACTTTGTGACTGGAAAAACAACAGAAGTTTTTAAGTAGGAAGGAGATATACCTGTTTCAAACTCCGATTAAAGAACTTATATCTAGATACATAACAGGCTATCTTTTCACTATATACCTTGTTTGCTCCTAACATAGTCACATTATATGTCCATTAAAATGGATAGATGAACATCACATCCCATAGGCAACAGTGGCGTTGTGTGTGTAGAAAATGTGTAGAATGGTAAATATTTTCATTAAAATGAATTATTGCAATTCCTGCATTACCGGCTCTTTATATAACGTGATGTAGGCATACGATATTACAGTAAGATAAAACAGTAAGATAAATATGTATTGAAAGGATATTAAAATTTAATTGCTATTTACTTTATAACTGTAAACTGAACTTCGTCATGTTACGACTATGGAACGATCGATTTTCTTCTTTTCTAAACTGCTTTCTGCAAACGGCACAGCACTACACTATTTATTTGCACAAAATATATTGTCACTAAACTGTGTAAATATGAATAGAGAATATTATTTAGGTATTAAGCAAATCACAACTTAAAATAAAATTACTTTTTCACCAGTTTTTGGTCGGAGAACACGAAAAACATTTATTGACATTAATGGCCGAACTGTCAATTGAGATTATGATGATCGAACTGAAGCCGATCGTGCACGAGCGGCCACGAATACGCCGATGGGCCAATCAGCAACTTATGGGAAGAAGTGCCTTAGATTGTGAGTCTTTCAGCGACAAATAAATCAATGCCATTATGTATCTAGATATAAGTTCTTTAATCGGAGGTTTCAAAGAACTGACGACTAATATCAAATGAACTAAAGAATTTATTGTGCTATCTGGTATGTTTTCAAAAACTTAATAGATAAATCTGGTGTCTTATGTTTTGTTTCTAAAATAATTTTATTTAGTTTTACTGTACCTGCAGGTGATAACTACTAACTTCATGGGAATACTAAAATCACTAAGATAAATTAAAGCGTCGTTTGGTGCCATAACGCTGTTGGTTAGTTTGGCTTAGATTGTACAGCAGTAATTATTAGTTAAGTTTAAATTGTGGTGAAGTTTGACTGTTTCTACCTCTTAGATCGTTAATAATGGCCCAGCTCTCCTTTGACTTGTTAACTGCCTTGGTGAGTCTGGTTTTATAATAACATTCTTTTGTAACTGTGGGTACTCCCGTGTAGGCATTTTGGTATTTATTAAGGTACTTGTGCGAAAAATTATAGGGTGTATATTTTCTTGTAAAATGGAAGAAACGTATTAATTATTTCGCTATGTTTTAATTTCTCTAGTATTCCACGGCTTTTTAGTTTATATGGAGAACGCAAAGTTGAATAATTCAGTTATAGTTGTATGAAACAAATTAAATGAGTACGAGGATTTTACCACGCGCTTTCAGTTTATCTCTTGACCGTATTGATGACACCTATTATAATTAACCTTGCTTTAAATCCTTCCATATTTCTGTTGAGTTCTGTTGCATTAACCATGATTGACCTCATATTTAGTCACAGTAATACATGAAACATCCTGTATAATTAAATTCATGCAGAGATAGCCAATTGTAGTAGTTGAAAACTCACAAAAGGAGTTGTAAACTTTCTAGAAAAGTAATAAAATTTGAAGAGAAATTTTTATAAATGTTTTTCTCTCAAGATATCATGTTATTTGTTGACATTAACGAAAACAAAATATGTGTTAGTCTATTATGTATAAGAATTAATGCCTTTACCTCATTTTTCTGTAGTATCTACAAATTAATAAATAGTCAGGGACACTAAACTGTGCATTTTCTAACCAATATTCTGTGATTAAAAGTATACTAGGGTAACTTAAACTTACTATAAATATACTAGTTCGTCAATTTTGTATCGAACATTTCATATATTTAATATTAATATTAGTAAAGATAGTCTCGCCTTACTTATTTTCTATTTTTATCTATATCTTCTTTACTATTTGAACCAATAATTTAGAATTAAAACTATTGCCTTCCAAAGTCATGATATAAACTTTTTGTAAGAGTAAGTTTTTTCGATTAAGGTCTTCGTTTTCGAGTAACTGGAGTGTAAACTTAAAAAATGTTGAATTTCAGTAATATTTTCGATGTGTTAGCAACTTTCAAAAATTGATAAAAAATATATTCTGTACAAAATATAAATTAATTTTTATGTGGAATTGTCTCCTATGTGCTGCACTATCCGCCCGTGGTAATAACTCGTTTTTTGATTTTACTGCTCTTCTGCCCGCGTTATTTTTTTTTATTATTGTGGTTTGTGATTCATAATGTATACACTTCAATTTTATCCACAACTCAGCTTGTAACCCCGTGACGCCCACAGAATTTATTTTTAAGCATATTTAACGCTCCGTGGAACTCTACTATCAAGGAAATACACCTACACCCCATACGAAATAATAAAAATATACATTTAAGTAACTTTAATTATATGCAGAATAAAAAATCGCCAAAGTATGCTGGAGGCTCCTTTTTTAATATATCTTATCTGTCGACATAAAAAATTCACCTTCTTACAAAAAGTTTAAAATTAATTTAGGACCGTATTTAAGTAAACATGTTTTTTATTCATTAAACGAATGTGTCCAAACAACACATATGGAAAATAAAAACCGGTTTTAAATCTCATTATTTTACCCTTGCGTTGACGTCATATATGTTTTTTATTAATATAATTAATCTATATCCTTTTATTTATTATTTTACTACTTAAGGTAAGTTTGAAACGTGATTTTTAGTCAATATTTTAGTGTACCTTTAGTATTTTTATTATGATTGTATGACTTACTCTAGGTAGTCTATAATACTATGTAATCAGAATCACCTATTGACTTGTCTTATATCGTATATAGCAACAAAAGACCAATAAAAAATCTAATCTAGTTCATCAGATCCACAAAATCATATATCAATTACTATTGTTTTATGACATCAAATGCATGAATGCACTCCACCAAATCAAGAATTTTTACACATATTTCCCTAAAGCAAACATCCGTGCATCCAATTTAATCGACATAGATACTAGCTTTTCGTTTAAGCGTTAATGGCCAACGAAGTACCGGCTGGTATCTATGAGCTTAAAAACAAGTCTTTGTGTTAACCTTAGATATGCTGCGTGCTATTGATGATGTAGGGTTTCAAATTACCACTGATAAACGATCTTGATTTAGCTCTTTTCGTCTTACAGGCAATTAGTTTTTCGATTCAGCTTGATTAGAAAGCTTACTTTTTATGTAATGGTTATAGAAACACAGTTTAATTTCAAGTGATAAATGAAACGGTATGTTGTGGAAAATGTATGAGTAATTTTTAACGTATTTTACGAAGTTAAATAGATACAGCATGTTCTCTGAAATACAGATGTTAACTCAACACGGAAAATACTCAGAAATATCAGTATCAATTCAGAGAAAAAAATTTGTACCAATTTTAAAATATGGCACTACAAATTGGTCATGGAAAGTGACACAAGCAATTTGTACAAGTAAACAATATATTTTTGGATTTTCCACAGTTTATGTATTAACATTATTTGAAATTTTTGTACAGTTTAAAAATTACAAAAATTTAATTCTGTACAAGAATTACGATTGCATGAAAATAACAGTACTCTTATTTCATTTGTGTAGCAAATGCCTGAACAGATTAAGACATTTTATAATAGATTCTAAATGTGAAATTTACAAATTGTATATTCTCTTCGTCACTTTTGTATGTCATTTTCCACAATATGTGCACTTAATTCAAAGAAGCTGTTATTCGGTAATACATTAACTGGGGTTAGTATTTCAAAATTTATTAATTTGAAATTTTGCTCTGCCAACTTATTTTACAATATGTTATTCCTGCTAAATCTGCTATTCTGCTATTTCTAATTCAAGAATGTAATCATGAACCATTAACAACAATTTTTATCTACTAACATAATATTTGTCGAACTCCTCTATACATTTCCTTAAATATATAAGGAATAAAAAACCAGACTTCAACCAACAGCTGTTCTCCGGACTAGTGCCCCACCGAGCGCTGAATTACAAATTACAAGCCTGGCCGCATTAAGTGCAATAACTATATACACAAACGCTAAAGCTTCGATTGCAACAAACACCAGCCGAAAGACTTATTCCTACTCAAAGGAGCTCTCGTGCCATGTATTTAATTTTTAGACTCACATTTGTTTACCCCCTAACCCCCAATCCCACCCCAACGGAATAAGATCGAAATAAAATCTAGTTCCAGAACTCATTATCATACAAAGATTTACCGAAGAATCGTGTCTCAATTTGTATGGATTCTGGGCCATTAACGAACAGCATTGACTTAAATATCTGTATGTAGAATAGAGTAATTGGAGCAATAATATGTTGCTTCTAAGTTGCTACGCTGTCTGCACGAAGTGATATATACCATTATGGCATTAATTTCAATTATAACATTGTACGGATTTTTGTAAATACTCAAATACTTTTACTACTAAACAAGTTACTAAATGATAGACCTTCTGAGAGGACTTATTAGTTCAAAAAGAGCACACAAGTAATTAACTTTGATTTTTATGAAGAACTTGAAGAGGTAATTGTTGAACATTACACCGGCTTAAAAAACCTCAATTCGAGCATTTGATAAATAATCTTCCAACTTTAAAAGCTATGGAAAAACGCCATCCAGAAACGGCACTGGCAATCTACTTATGCAAGTTGAAAACAGGCCACACTAATAAGCACCTTGCTCAAGTATTTATTAATGGATCTCGACATATTGTGATTCAACTTTTTATTGAGCGATGATAACTCATCTTCTCTGATTACGATATGGGATTGTACTTATGTCTATATTCACAACAGCAGGAAGAATGCTTTTCAACAGAAGAACTATGGTATGCATAAGTTACGATTATTAGTAAAACCGATGATTTGCGTTGCCCTCAATGGTTATATAATTGATGTTATTGGACTATTTCTAGTATCCAAAAACAATGTTAGTATTTTGTCAGATATCTTCAGAAATATGCCTGAGTAATATCAAAATTCGAACGTGTAGATGTCTTTGTGATGGATAGGGGATTTAGGTACGTTGATCCTTATATTGAATCTGAGGGTTTGATAGTCAAAATGCCAGAAATAATTCCAACCGGAGAGAGTCAGTTGAGTGATTTTAGTGCGAATAGATCTCGAATAGTAACAAAGATTAGATGTGCAGTTGAAATTATTAACGGTCATTTGAAAACACGTTTTAGATATTTTGATCGAGTTTGGCAAACGCCATCTTTGACACATTTAATGCTGCAGCTCTACACAATGTATTTAGCTCTGAATTTGTCTCAGATGTCACAGATGTTCGCGAAATCGCTCAGATGATGATGGAGAAAAAAAGATCGAAGGAATGTTTTAAAAGGCATTTGAAAGTCAACAATCTTAACCGCAAGTTGAAACAATTCCATTCCATGAATGACAAAGACCTCCCTGATTTTCCTATTTTGACGGAGAGAGACGCTTATTTAATACCTCTCGGACGATATCAAACAAGCAAATTCATATTACGGAGAACATGTTGCTTCTTACGGGCGATTTACAATTGAGCTTTGTACTGATGTTCAAGCCATTGAGTTTGCTTCACATGGACTAGTTGTTGTTGATCCTTTATTCATCAAAGGTAGAGTTCAATCAAGACATGTGAACAAAACAAAGTATAGTGTATTCCACAAATAATTCATCGATATAAAAAAGCTCGCAAAAAAGTATAAAGGACGCCGACCGCTTCTAGTTACTGTACCGCCCGCCGGTCCGCTTTGACAACGTTAGTCCACGTTGACCACACACATTTTATTCCAACCTATCATAATTCCGGTAGAGAAAATTTCAACCAATTATATTCAGTGGGAGTGGCCTACATTTTTGTTCGGAAATATATGACCATTTTTTTGTGAAGATAATAAAGAAGCCGAACACTTTTATGGTCTTTTATGTAAATAGACTGAAATTGATACACGATCGGCACCCTTTACGTTTTTTTGCGAGCTTCTTTATATCGCTGTATTATTGATGGTACAAACTATACTATGTTTATATACTGATTTAAAAAATTATTGAAAGAAAAGATGCCGTAACAGCTTATTATTATACACGCAAAAATGGAGCTAGAACTGTGGGATGTTGTGTACATACAGCTACCATAATATGGTACCTGGGTTATGCAAGACACTTTAACAAAAGTATAGAAGCACTGTCTAAGAATATAGAAGAAGATTTTATAACGTTTGATAGCTCCGATGACAAGGCCGTTTAAGCTCAAATACATTTTTCAATACCCTATAAAACTTCACGAACACGATCTATTGAGCTAGTTCTTTTATTCTATAAATGGACTAAAACAGTCCTACACACTGGTATATGAATCACTGCTGTTCGCGTTATCATTTCGGGACACAGTTCTTTCAAGTCATCGTTAAACGGTTAGGTACAGAGGAATCCTGCTACAAAAAGTTACAAATAGAACAACAGACAGACACACCGATTTTTTTGCTCAAACTTAAAATCTAGACTTTTCATAATATTCTAAGCTTATTTGAACAAAAAATATCTTCAAAATTTTGTTTAGAACTATTATACTTCCCCTCCACTAGTGAATGTGGAAGTAAAAATAGCGAATAAGTAAAGAAAAGGGTGCCAAATAAAGAAAAAAGGTTTGTGTAAATATGTTTACAAATTTTTTGTTATTATCATATTATCCAAATCAAACCCAATTTTATTGCATATTAAATTAAACCATTTTCTCTGGACATTCGCTTCATATCTATATATTCTTTAATGTGCAGTTGAATTAGATTGAAACTGATAAATATATTATGCATTTATTTTCATCTGGCCGGCCTATTAGACGATTACCATAAAACTCTCAGACGTAAAACTTAAATATTCTTTAGCTTAAATCACAAAGCAATGTAAAGTTAATTCCAAATAACGCTACTAACCAGTATAGTAACCAAGGGCGGTTTTTTCTACATAACATTCTGAACTCTAAATTATTTCAAATAACAACGAGTATAACATAACAGTAATTTCGCGAAAAGTTTTACCTTAAAGAAAAAAGTCCACTTACTCAGCTGTCTGACATAGAATTTTCCTGTTATGGTGAGATGTAAGTTATTTATAAAAAAATAATATAATGCAACTAACTCCTTTCATTTGCCGAGCAGAGAACTAAATACAATTAAAGAACTTCATTTTAGTTCTTATTTGGAAAATATTTATATTTAAGTAAATCAATAAACATGTTTAATATATTTGTTATGAAGGAAATACAGGCGAGGCACAGTGGAAAAAATGTGCCCTTTTTTGGAAAAAAATCTGCCGACAGTAGAGATTTCAATCAAATTAAATAAAGAAAATGGAAAATACACTTAAGTCATTGTACTTTAGAGTAGTGCTGCGACAAAGTGGCTTTGGGTTAACCTAACCTAAAAATCGCATATATTACTTTCACATCCAGTGGAAGTATAGAAACGACAAAATTTAAAAAAAAAATTTTTATTGTTCAAATAGGCTTAGAATGTCATGAAACGTCGAGATTTTAAGTTTGAGCAAAAAAATGTCTGTTTGTCGGTCTGTCTGTAACTTTTTTGTGCGCACGATTGCTCTGGAGCCGTTTAAGATATTTACTTGAAATTTGGGAGGTAAATTGGGCTAAATGGTGGTAAATACGTAAATCAAGCAGGTAAGAGTCCATAAAATTGGTATTTAGTATATACAAGAGAAATCAATGTCTCAAAAAAAAATTTGGAACTAGCCACCCCCATTACTACTCCCACCCCATTATAAAAAGGGTGGAAAAAAATGTGATTTAGTATGTGTACAAGAACCAAAGGCCTCATTTTTTTTTATTTCATCCTTTCACTAGTTGCGTTTAGACTTGTAAATATTATTTTACTGACAGGTAAAAATAAGGTTAGTTTTTATCCACATGATTTTATTCCTATCCATTCAGACTAATTATTAATTTTTTTTTTTTTTACTTTTTATTTTTTTTATCTTTTTTAGTCTGAATATCAACATTTCCTCTGAGACATTAGCTTCTCCTGTATATAAAATTCCAATTTTATGGACTCTTACCTGCTTGATCTACACCAATTTATCCCCCAACCCTTCAACGGATAAGATGAAAATATAATCTAATTCCAGATCTCGTTAAAATACATACGTGTACCAAATTTCAAGTTAATATCTTAAACGGTTCCAGAGTAATCGTGTGCACAAAAAATGTTACAGATAGAGAGACAGACTTTTTTTGCTCAAACTTAAAATCTCGACGTTTCATAACATTCTATGCCTATTTGAACAATAATAATTTTTAAACAATTTTTTGTCGTTTCTGGATGTGGAAGTACTAAGTGCGATTTTTAGGTTAAGTTAACCCAAAACCACTTTGTCGCAGCACTACTCTAAAGTACAATGTCTTAAGGGTATTTTCCATTTTTTTTTATTTAATTTGATTGAAATCTCTACTGCTCTTTACTTTTTGTAAAAAAAGGGTACATTTTTCCCACTGTGCGAGGTCTAGCATAGTTGCAACCATGTTCCGACCAAAATTATAACCTACAAATAGGTAATATGTTGTCATTTTTTAAAAAGTTATCGTTTCAATAAGACTTTGGTATTTTGCATATAAAACATTTGGAATCAAAATTAACACATAGGAGTATTTGGAAATTAATTTAAAAATTCGGACATAATTTTACATAAGCATCTCGCCATTGCTAAATATTTTTAAATGTCATGTAAGTTCCTTTTTATTTATTAATTTCTTATTAATGAATAATTAGTAACCTTATAACATTGGAAAGTAATAAAGAAACAGAATAAGTTATTCTGTTTAGCTGCGTGCCTGTAAAATTATTACTTGCATTAAATTGGAACATCACTAACTACAGAAAAGCTGTAATTTTTATTTTTTGAAATTTTCATTTAAAGTTACTATTGGCAGACACCAAAATTTAAAATCTTTAAAGAAATAAATTAAGTATCTCCGGATTTATTTCACTAAATTGACCAAAGTCTAACAATGGTTGAGTAAAGCTTTTGCATCAAAACCAAAGTAAAAACACACCTTCAACATAGTATTTTGATGACTGCGAGTAGGTGAATGTTAAGACAATGGAGCGAAATTGTTAAAAATTATTACAGAGCGTATATGTAATTATGCTAAAAAAATGTATTTAATTTCTAAAGAACAATTCGATTTTAGGGAGACCAGGTTAACAGAAGATGTTGTAGCGCATTTAAGATATACAAAATACTGACTACAAATTAACGGAAAACATATATGCAATTTTCAGTTTATCCACGGAGATTGCCTCTGTATAATATGATTACCATACAGTATAATCAAAAGAACTTCGAAATAATATCTGCAGAAAAAAATAAGTACTTAGATGTCACTGTTAATCATCACTTGAGATAGAATAGCCAAAGAAGTTGCGATCCTTCCGCCCATATATTTTAAAATTAAAAAGAAATGTGTTAAAGAATAATATAAATTTTTGTACTCAGTCTTATTCAGTTTCACCTAACGTATAATATATTACATACGTCGTGAAGGAAACTAGAAACCGTATGAATATGTATGAAGTTATATCTTAACGTTTACGTATGTATACGTAAACTAATGCGACTATTTTTGAGCCCCTTAAGTGATTTTTTTTTATTTACTAGTGAAATATTTTCGAACTCCTCTATACGTTTCCTTAAATATATAAGGAATAAAACCAGACTGCAACCAACAGCTATTCCCGGACTAATGCCCCGCCGAGTGCTGAATTACGAATTACAAGCCTGGTCGCGTTAAGTGCAATAATTGTGTATTGCCACAAAACGCTAAAGTTTCGATTTTAATAGACACCAGCCGAAAGACTTATTCCTACTTAAAGGAGTTCTCGTGACAGCCACCCCATACCACTTGTAGATTGCAGTTTCGAGCTATTGGCTCTCATCAGTGCAAGGTAGGTCTGAGATGGCTGGAACGAGGCATTTGTTCACTCTTGGTACATAACGAGATTTATAAAACCACGACATGCAGCAAAAATGACAGGCTCCATCTAGCGGCTAATGTCCATTACAATCGAAACAGCAGTAGCCCTGACATGGGCATAGTTAGTAGGTATGCTTTTAGAGGGCAGAATATTTACTAGTGAAATATTTTGTCGAACTCCTCTATACGTTTCCTTAAATATATAAGGAATAAAAACCAGACTGCAACCAACAGCTATTCTCTGGACTAATGCCCCGCCGAGAGCTGAATTACGAATTACAAGCCTGGCCGCGTTAAGTGCAATAACTGTGTATTGCCACAAAACGCTAAAGTTTCGATTTTAATCTATTTAAGCCTTATCAATTTTTAGTTACATCTGGAGTGCCTCAAGGCTCAATACTAGGGCCTCTATTATTTATACTATTTATTAATTATATAGTCACCTGTGTTCATGTCAATTACCTAGTAAATTCTAACAATATGAAATTGTTTTGTCCTGTTGATTCCGACGAGGACTGTGTGTTACTCCAAAATAATTTGAATGATGTAAATAATTGACGCGTTCGTCATAATCTGCACACAAACATCAGCAAATGTAACGTCCTATCTTTCAGTAGGAAGACTCAACTATTGTTATTTGATTATCAGTTGAAGTGTACTACTGTCTTGAACAGGTCGGATGGGTTTGAAGATTAAGGTGTTCTCTTTGATTAAATTTTAACAAACATATTAGGAGCATTGTTCTGTCCTAAAGAAGTTTGGGTTTTGTGGTTTGAAATTCAAATGGATTTGATGATGTTGAATTATTGAATTAGCTTTATACTTCATTTGTTAAATCCAGACTTGAATATGCCTGCATTATTTGGAGAACTGGCTATAATAAATATCGTAATTTTATAGAGAATCGCTATCTAAAATTCGTTTCATATAAAATTGATAAAGTGCTATTGAATTTGAATTGAATTTGAACATGACAGTTGTTAAATAAACTCTGTAATCTTAGCTTATACTCTTTTGCGTTTGCACAAATTAATTCATAATCTGGTTTATCGCCCAAATAACTTGAATATGTAAAATTTCATTCCTTATTATTTGAAACAAGTAAACACAAAACCTTCTGTCTTCCCACGCCACGAAAAAACTTCTGAAGTTCTCGCCCTTGTATTTTATGTGAAACATTTACATGTCTGATAGATTTGACTCAAATATTGCAAATATTAAGTATAGTTTTTCCCAGTCATTTCGGTTGAATTCTAATGCGTTTTTCAGCTTGTTGGTTTATTATGTATTTTTTATTTTTTCTTTATCCGTATTTTTTATTGTCTGTATATGTTTTTTCATATATATTGTTTACTTCTTCTCATATTTAATATGTATAAACCTATTACTTCCATATCCAGTAAAAGTATAGTAACGACGAAAAGAAAAATTTGAAAATATTTATTTTTCAGATAGGCTTAGAATGTCGAATCATCGATATTTTAAGTTTGTGAAAAAAAAATTTGTCTGTCTGTCGGTCGGTAACTTTTTTGCACGCACGATTACTCTGGAACTCTTTAAGATATTGACTTGAAATTTAGTACAAGCATGTATTTCAACGAAATCTGGAACTAGATTATATTTTGATCTTATCCCATTGAAGGGTTGGGAGGTAAATAGGTAGATCAAGCAGGTAAGAGTCCATAAAATTGGTATTTAGTATATATAGAAGAAGCTAAGGTCTCAAAAAATTTTTTGGCATTATCAACCCCCCCACCCTCCACTCCGTTATTAAAGGGGGTGAAAAAAATAAAATTATGATTTAGTGTGTGTATGTACAAGAACCAAAGACCTCAAAAATTGTTTTTACTTCATCCGCCCCGAGGGGCAAACCGCGAAGGAAATCTGGTGTACACTCAGAAGGAAATCCGAGAAAATCTTAGGAAATTTCACGAAATCTGGAGGAAATCTCAGGAAATCTTTTGCTTTTCGGATTTCTAAGAGGAGGAAGTCTGTGTAATCTTCGTCAAAGAGGAAATCTGGTGTACAATATTTTGCTAGATCCACCCCCTCACACACTCCTTCCACTACCCCCACCCCCAACACGGTCAATAAACGATACGGTTACATCAATCAGCAGCTTTAGGACGAGAGAGACGCGGGGGGCGGGAAATCGAATGAAAGAGGTAGACATATCTGATTTCCGTGCAGAAGACAGAGACAGAGATTCCACTTTCTAGAAGTTGCTTTTTGTTTTAGTATATAGATTCAGAATTACATTTACAGCTCTACTGGTTCCATATTAATATAACCTATTTTAGTATCATAAAATTTCACATTTCGTTAAAAAATACAAACATTTCTGAAAATCTTATAACAGTTTAATTTCATTCAGAATTGGCTTTTCCGTTAAACTGTATTGTATAACCCTCAGTGATCTACAGGATCATATACTTTTTAAATTCTGCAGCGATAATCAAATAAAAAAAGTGTGTATCAGTAGCTTTCTGTGCAAATTACGAGCTATGGTTAAAGAAATAATCTGCGTAACAAACTTGATATTGATTCGACGAATTCATAGAACAATAAGTAAATAAAGAGTGAGGAAAGGTGAACTGTCGCATTCCAATCTATACGAAGAGGACGTCTGTCATTTCCATAGGCCACTTGATATCTAACGAGCACTTCGTTGAATATTTATACCTCTTCATATCGCTCGAAGCAAATGGAAATATCTTATATAGTTCACTTCTCATCTTTTCTCTTGTCTATTCCAATTTAATGAACTCCGATAGTAAATTCAGCACTTTGTGTTATCTCTCAGCATGTGGCACAAAGAGGTTTTTTTTATACGAAAATTAGACAAACTCAAACACCTCTAAAATATTCATATATGTTAATGGCCCGACTTCATATTTGTAACAGAAATTTAAACATATCGCCCCAGATGCAGTGAGCTGCAATGACACACATACGTTTAGAATTAGGTTAATAGATAGGTCTAATATATTATACCATATTATTATTAAGTATTAAATATGTCAACCTAGAGAGGATTACACAGACGTTGTAGTGATGAAACGAAACATTAAAACCATTATTTAGATAATTTTGTATTTATCTGTAGATAGATATATTCCTCAGGAATTGGTAACTTCCTTAGATAGACAATATTTAGGATCAATAACAACTTTATTAGTAAAAACCGCTGCCCGAGGGATCTACTTCCACATCCAGACTTTCTGTCTAAGTCTCTCACGAGGTCTCACAATGAAAAAATTTTGTATCTGGAAATAATTGTTTGTGGGACTTTAATAATACAATATTTGAAATTGTCTATCCCAAAAACCCATAAAACGATATCCCAGATCGGTAGTGGGGTGGAGGTGGTGATAGGGGGATGGTAGTGGGGGATGGATAAAGAAAAAAATATTTTAAGGACTTTGGTTTTTGTACAAACATTAAATCACATTTTTTTTACCCCCTTTAATAATGGGGTGGAAGTGGCAATGGGGGTGGTTAATTTCAGAAAATGTTTTGAGACCTCTTGTATATACTAAATACTAATTTTATGGACTCTTACTTGCTTGATTTACTTATTTGTCCCAATTTACATCCGTTGTTGGGGGGTAAATTGGATCAACAGAATAAGATCAAAATGTAATCTAGTTCCAGATCTCATTAAAATATATGTACCAAGTTTCAAGTCAATATCTTAAACGGTTCCAGAGTAATCATGCGTACAAAAAAAAGAAAACTTTTTTTTGCTCAAACTTAATATGTTTCACAACATCCTAAGCCCATTTGAAAAGAAAAATTTTCAAAATTTTTTTCGCGTTTCTTTAGTTCCACTTGATGTGCAAGTAATATAGAAACCAAAAATCGTACAACACAAAAATATGTATATGTATATGCAATTTAGCAAACTAATTTGAAGTTACTATCGACTCGCAATTAAAACGGCATAAGTTCAGAAAACTGTAGAAACCAAAATTATCATCGAAATTAGCACAAGCCACAACTTTAGAAAAACCTTCAGGGTATACATACTTGAGACGAAAGAGGAAGGAGTAACGCTGCGAAGATATTCAAGTGATATAACTATGTGGTGTACTGACTAATCAATAATATTAAGAATCACCAGAGCAGGGGATCTACCGGGAAACAGATATTAGCATGAACTTGGGTAGCACTGCAACAGTGTACCTGGCAAATTTCATAGTTATAGAAATCTGTAGAGAGAAAATGTACGGAGGTCCTACACTGAGGAGAAAATCCGTACCATCATTGACAGATAAGCAACTCTTAAAGCTCTTAATGCAATAGAGATACGTCCAAAACGATAAAAGACTGCTTTGATTACCTGGCAAAACTAGCGGAACACAACATGAAGTAAAAGCGAAGACACTAGGACAAAATAAACAATGAAGGAGCAGGCAGGCTGACCAGAGAAGGCGCAGAAAGAGCCTTGATGGGACTCGAACCAACCAGCAGATCATATAGTAGCTCAGAGATTGGTACAGGAACTCTTAAGTTACAAACATAATTTGCATTGAACGGGGGTACCAGGAATGAGACAGTTACTTACGTTGATTGTTTATACAAAATAATACTTTTATTTTCAATAAGATAACGCAAAATGTTACCAACTCGACAAAGCTACTAAAAATATTATTATGAGTTCAAACTCAATACTACATTATTGGAGATCATTGTACAGCTGGTGTATCGCGGTGTTGCCAGATACTCTACTCTAGGTTTTTTTATTTAATTACTCCATATCGATAAGTGGTTAAAAACAGGATTTTTATTAACGTATTTTATCCCTTTTGATTCAATATATCACATACTAAAATTACGACCATCATACTTCCAACACATTATATACAAAATTACAATACTTCTCTTCGATAAGCGAAAGTACTAAAAGTGTCATGTATTCATCTAACTATTTATTGATTTAATTAGTGTTTGTAATTTAAAATGTGTCGTATGTTGCAATTCATGCTCATATTTAAACGTTTATTATATTAACATACAGTGTGTTCTAAAAACGCACAGCTACAAATTCAGGAACAACTTCAAAAACACTGCACTCGCTGCCGCTGCAAAAGTTTCAACCAAATAGCTATTTTTTGCAGTCCACCGCTACTCTTTAAAATACAATTCACACATGGCTACTTTTGAGGCTGCACGCAGCATATAAATATTTCACGCAACCGAACTGCACGCGCTACTTTTATGGTTGCACAAGTATTCACGTGAAGATTCACTTGAACTGCGCAGTTTTTTAGACTGCACCGCAGCAAAAGTAGCTGTGTCTGATCGTACCTTTAAGGTTACATGTGCGCGAAATGTTTGTTGTTGTTGAAAAAAATTCGAAAAACAGAATTTGTAAATATTTGAGAAGAATGCCATCCAGTTATGTGTGAGAAACAAAAATAGATTCTTGTAGAATTTTTGTGGTAAACAGCGGTCTTTTACCAAACTAGTCGCGAAAAGATTGCGTAAAGAGATTGCTGAAGGAAAATATATGGTCTTACGCGGGTAATCAGATAACCACATAAATCTTTGAACAAACCGAATATATTTATTCATTATTGTTGCTCAGTCAATTATATTATTGAATAGGATCAAATAGATTTCCATAGATTTCTTCTAATGTTTGAACGAAAACTATTTTCTGCATCCCGTAAAATTCTAACGACTTGCATTAGCTCATCCATTAGTCACTTTCACAAAAACAAACTATAAGAAATCAGAAGGAATTATAAGAAAACACGCTTTGATTTTCACCCATTTAAACAGTCACATTAGAAACCTAACCTAAAGCAGTACAAAATGACAGAAATATACCGATACTTAAGATCTCCATTTTACCAAAACTTGGTTTGGAGTTTTAATTTGAAGTCCACTCCTATGTGCAATAGTTCCTAATAACTGCTATCTCTAAGATTAATATTGATACCTAAAATTCGCTCCAGAATAAATACCTCTTATCTCCACTTTTTCCCATTTTTTTTTTGTATTTAAATCGATGTCCAATCATATGTTCAACAATTCCTAATAGCTGGAATTTCCAAGATTAATGTTGTGTAACGATGAATTCCCTAATCTAGTCATTAATCGATAATTTTCAAAAAATTAAAATAACTCTGAACATACTAACAAAGATTAATCGAATTCACCGTTACGAACAAACCTTTCTTGGTATTTATGGTATTTTCGCTATTGTGGTAACTAAGAAAATGCGTCAGACCTAGCAACCATTTAGTATATAAACCATTTAGTATATAAAGGGATGCAGGAGCTCATTTGGGCATTCGTATTTCGCGGATCAAACAAGGTTCATAACCTTAAAATTTGGTACCGAGTCAGATAGACAATACTAATTAGGTAACTAGTGATTCTGAAAGTCAGAGTAGAGATCCGTCCTATTCTGAATTCACAATGCTGGCTTATGATTGAGATCTGTCCGATTTAAGTCTCCAGAACGAGAACTGACCGATTCTACGATTGTGAAAAGAGTTACTCGTACCACTTGTTGGCTTGTCTGTTTGATTTCGTTGCTGACTTTTAAAGTCTTATGAACTTAATTAATTGTCATACAATGCGTTGATTAAATATTATTTTGACATACGTTATGTCAATTAGATGTCGAATTGATAAACGACAAAGTAGTTGATTGTTGAAGTGACAATCAGTCGTTTTATTGGTTAAATATTAAAAGTTTAAATTGACGTAACGAGTGTCGAACTGGTTTCTTCGATCTTAAACTGAATAATCTCAATTAAAAGAACTGTTAATAAATTACTCAATATAGTAAAGGTTGCCAGGTTTAACTAAAATCAAGATCCATATTATTTTCTTTATGTAATACAAAACTTGTAATCTCATAGTACTGGCTTATATTTATAAATGTTTTGATTAATTATGATTTACGTGTTTCTTCATAATGTTCTATTATTAAATAAATCTTGTTGAAATTTAAACCATTCTACTTGACTTTCATTGAACCCTGGAATAGACTAGGCCCATAAGTAGAAAATCAATCTCTATAAAGTGCAAGAAACATTACATGTAACAATTGGGGAAACAACGTTTTTAGGGTATTTCGACCCCGCTGAATGCGAATCTGCCTGGTGCCAAAGCGAAATTTGGACCGGAAGTCCGGTATCCAAGATGGCGTCCAAAACTCTGTTGCCCTATATCTCCCTTGTCCGTTGGCTTAAAATAATGATCTAAACGTCTGCTTAGGAGTTTTTTCGGATGCCAAATACATTGCAATCCTTAAAATTTACTTACCTTAAGTTTGGAGGCTATGGGTTCCAAGATGACGCCAAAGATGGCCGCCGAAACTTTGTTGTGTTTACGTGCGCTCCGTGCGTCTTGTTGTATTTGGGGGTGTAAAATCTGTCAGATATATAGTTTTTAGTGGTTGAATGTGTACTACTGTGTGCGTGTTCCGTGTTTTTAAGTAATGTTTTACACTTTCCGAAATACAATTTGGCAACAAAATTGTGTTACTGAAGGCAGGGGAGGAGCGTGTAATAGTGGAAAGGGGGAATAGTGGACGAACCTTATGAGAAGGGACATCCAGTAAGAAGGGACACCACAAGTGCAGCCGTTCCGCTGCCAAAAGATTAGAAGAATTTTCTAGCAATGGGGGAAAACAAGGCCGATCTCGCCCGCTTCCTCTCTCAAGAACTTCTTCAGCATGACTTTGGGGCTGTCGAAGTCGTTGTATCCGGAGGGCTCATACATGAAGAGGATGTGCGACCAACCAACCTCGAATCAGATTATCAGTGCTCTAGCTGAGACACATGAAGAGGCCGACACACGCATTGTACTACATGCTGTTCACTCCGATGATGACAACATCGTTGTCATGGCCAGGGATTCCGACATCTGTTTCTGCTTGTCTAAACAGGTGGGCAAAGACGTATCCAGCGATGAAGCCAGACATCAGCTTTTCGATGTTGTGAAAGAGCCGGAAATCTTACCTCCAACAAGCGATGCGCTCTTAAGATGCCATTACCAGGTAAAGACATGATGGCAAGCGGCGGCATGCTGTGAGTAAAACCAGTTGCTTTTCGGCACTGACAATTTAAAAAACGTTTCAGGTGAACGTGTGGGAAAATACTCATCATTCCCAACCGGTGGTAATGGATCCTGAGTCATATGGGTGGAGGCTTCACCAAGACCAGTACATTCCCATCCTTATGACCCTTGAGCCCGTCTCCAAAGTCTGTATGGATATCCTAGCCTGTAATTGTTCCTTCCAGTGCCTGAGTACAATGTGCACGTGCAAGAAGAATATACTGACTTGCACCAAGTTGTGCCACCGCTCTCGACAATGTTTGAACTCTTTAAATGGTTGATTTCTTATCTTCCCTGCAACCTTGCCATAAGCTAAAAACACTTGAATGATTGTTTTATTTTCTTTGCAATCTTGCAATAAACAATGTTTGAACATTGAAATGGTCGTTTCCTTATCTTCTATGCTTCCTTGCTTACTTCCGAGCTACAAAGTTTCGGCGGCCATCTTGGGCGCCATCTTGGAAGCCATGCACTCCAAACTTAAGGTAAGTAAATTTTGAGCATTGCAATGTGTTTGGCATCCGAGAAAACCCCTAAGCAGATGTTTAGATCATTATTTTAAGCCAACGGGCAAGGGAGATATAGGGCAACAGAGTTTTGGTAGCCATCTTGGATACCAGTCCAAATTTCGCTTTGGCAACAGCCAGATTCATATTCAGCGAGGTCGAAATACCCTGAAATCGTTGTTTTCCCAATTGTTACATAAAATGCTTCTTGCATTGTTCTTTTTTGAAAACGTGCCTAGTCTAGAATTACTCCACTGATTACTATCTGAGCACAATAGTTTTAAACTATAGTAAAACTATAAAAGTATTGTTATAGTTGATACCTAAAACTCTAATTAAAAGAATAAATGATTACAGAAAAAACAGCACGTAGGTTTCATACATATTAATAAGAGAAATTAGTTTTTCTCGTCTCCTGTAAAATTGCTAATTTGGATGTAAGAAGTATTGTTTCTTAAGCGTCGATAGGCCAGATTCAGCCTGACTAAAACAGGTTGAAGAATAGTTTACGATCAAAAACTGCATTCTATCTAACTTCTTTGATAACTGCTCTTTTCTAGGAGATCCTGCATGTCAAGAATGTACAATGGGCGGACAGGCCTGACTACTGAGAATAAAAAAACTACTTTAATATCTTCAATAATGCCTACTTGATTGGCGAAACTTGCGTCGAGTGTAGTGGTCACTCTTTTGCTATCTGTGGAACTATAATATTTGAGTTATTTTCATGGTATATCAAAATATTCGTTAAAGTCGGCAACCTCCGGAACAATTAACATTTGTTTCATAATTGTATTATTTTCGACAAGTAAACAAGAGAAAGTAAGATTAACGCGATAAAACTTCAAACAAGAAGGAGAACAATACTTCGCTAAGTAAATTCGAGGTTATTGTTTACACAAATATTATGAATAAGTAATCCATCGATCTGACTTGCAGAAAACGTGTATAAAGCCCGGCTCAGGTGTTACATTAGTCTTGTGTCCAACCCTGAAACTTTTATCTATAAATCTTCAAGAACATAAAGAATGTATCACCCTTTGGGGAAGACCAGCTTTATACTCTATGGAAAACATGTTTATATTTTAGAATTTTACCTGTGGAGTAAGATGATTTATCATTTTTCTACTTGAAATATGTGACCAATTTTAAAGTTTTGAATTTTGTCTTGTGTTTTACGGCTGTATTTCAACAATATATATTACCAATGTTTGACGGTTGTGCATAAGAAGAAATATTTACACATATTATAAATTCTCTTATTGCTTTGGGTTATCCTCAATACTATTTTGAACTTCTGACATAAAACAAAAATGAGTTTCAGTCGGGCGTAACCGACTGCGAATGCATAATTGGTTATCATTTTTTCGAATATAATATAATTTACTTCTGAGATTAAGTACACCATCAATATATTTTTTACTTTTACGTTCAAATATGCATTCACAGTCAAGTCCGACTGCAACTTACACTCATTAAGTAATAATCCTATCAAAAAATACATTTATAACACTGTGCGTTACAGTTCAATATCTTGTACGTCTTCGTATTTTTGTCTGATTAATCAAAAACCACAGTAAAAATTATAAAATCATAGTATAGTTTATATAAAACAAGACGGTTTACATGGCTCTGCTGATTACTTTGTATGATTGATATGGCCCAATTTCATTAGGAAGTATTCCACCATGCTATTTTACATATTATGTACTAAATTGTAAATAACAGAATAAGGTGTCGTATATACAGGCATATACGCATTCAGATATTTTTTATTCGATATCTGGGTTAAGCGTATTATAAAACGGATTACTGTAAAAATTTTTCTGCGATGACTTAAATTATAATATATTTTCTATTTCTTAAATCAAGTAGATATAATAAATACTAGACATTCTAAAATACATGTAAGAAACCGCTGCGTAAGGAATTACTACTTTCACATCGATATTTCCTATCCAAATCCAGCACTATCAACCCTATGACATTTTTAAAGGAGGTGACTCATGCCAAAAAAAAAAATGTAAAGGTCTTTGGTACTTGTACACACAGTGTTGTACTTACAATTTTAATTTAATAACACAGGCACACACACACACACAAAATATATTTTCCAAACCTATCCTTATGTTTCTTGAGCCGCTGATTCCAAATATCACGTCAATAATATATGTTTCACTGCTCAATTTTTCACAAATTGACATTTCATCTCTAAATTTGAGGTTAAATGGCTACTAAATCTAATAGAACGACACGTGTAGAAATGAAACTTTTGAATCGTTTAAAATGGCTCTAGTCACATACTCTCAACGTTCTATCGTACCATGGAAATGATGGTGGTGTAAACATTCCGAAAATACTACGGAAGGGTCTTCTCTCGTTTTCGAGGGTGAGGAACACGATGGTTGCAGTGCGTTTTCCCCACCCTTAAGAAACTACCCCAAAATGAGAAGAAACTACTCCTTCTTATGATTTCTCCGTACTATGCTTGTAAGGGCTTGACAGATCGAGGTTATTACAGGGAATATTGATATATCGAGTAACTTTTGATCAGGACAACTCTCTGAGGTTGAAACCACCTCCTCTCTGAATGACAAAACATTCCGAAAATACTGAGAAAGAGTTGAAGAACAGTCTTCTCTCGTTTTCAAGGGCGAGGAACACGATGGTTGGGGTGCTTTTTTCCCCATCCTTCCCTAAATGGGAAAAAACTACCTTTTTTTCTGATTTTTACCGTACTATGCTTGACAGATCGAGGTTATTACAGGGAATATTGATAAACCAAGTATCTTCTGACAAGGAAACGCCAAAACAACTCCTGGTGGTTGGAACCTTCCTGAATGACAAACCATTCCGAAAATACTGCGCAAGGGCTGAATAATGGTTGCCCCCCGTTATCGAGAGCGAGAAAGTATTGCAACCATCATGTTCTTCGCCCTCAAAAATGAGGGAAAACCATTCTTCGGCTCTTTCGTAGTATTTTCGGAATGTTTTGTCATTCAGGGAGGGGGTGTTTCTAACCCCGGGGTTGTTTTGGCATCTCCTGATAAGAAGAACTTGATTTATCAATATTCCCTGTAATAATCCCGATCTGTCAAGCCCTCACAAGCGTAGTACGGATAAATCAGGACAAAGGGTAGTTTTCTGCCATTTAGAGGTGGTTTCAGAAGGTTGAGGGAAGGAAATATTGCAATCATTGTGTTCCTCACTTCGATAATGGGGGAAAACCATTCTTCAACCCTTTCGCAGGATTTTCGAATGTTCAGGAATGTTCATTCAGGGAGGGAGTGGTTACAACCCACGGGGTTTTTTTGGCGTCTCTTGATCAAAAGATGTTCGATTTATCAATATTCCCTGTACTAACTCCGATCTGTCAAGCCCTCACAAACGTAGTACGGAAAAATCAGAACACGGGGTAGTTTTTTCATTTAGGGGTAGTTCCAAAAGAGTAGGGAAAAGCATTGCAATTATCGCGTTACTCTCCCTCAAAAACTGTATAAAACCGTTCCTCAGCCCTTTCGCAGTATTTTCGGAATGTTTTGTCACTCAGGAAGGTGGTGGCTCCAACCTCCGTGGCTTGTGTTGGCGTCGCCTGGTCAAAAGATACTCGACTTCTCAATATTCCCTGTAATAACCAGGATATATAATACTCGACATGTAAGATTTTACACTCAATCAATTCAATAAATTCAGAACATATACATTATCGGGACAAAATAGATACATTCGAAATACAACTTCCAAATTATGGTTATTTTATCCAGCACTTTTTACTACAATCTTTATCCTAACTGAACATTGATGAAGAGGTTAACTTGTAGATAACCGATATCTGGCAGATAAATTTAGTTAACCCAGAACTGTTAAAGGGTCCCTAAAACAATCGTAAAGTTCCCGAGAAAAAAGCTATGGCTAAATATGGACACTATCTAGACAATCTCAAAATTACTAACATATTATTTTCCATCCTTTATAATGATTTCCAGCAATTCTTAAACTGATCTTTGAAATACTTTTCATGCCGTTGCAGAAAATTTAAACGCCCTGCATCTTGTTCACTAGCAATATTTTACCAAAGCATATTTGGCTCAATTATTGTATTTCTAATATACACATGAAGAATGTACCATCATTCGCGAAACACCATGTCATTGTATAGGTTATAGGTATATATGTGTTTGAGTATTATCGTGTTTATTTAATTTCTCCTTTATTAGTCACGATTTATTTACTTAAATCGTTTTCTTTCAATTAACTGAAATTATGATTTTTGTTTGCTTTTCCTGTATTAGTCCCATGACTCATTCTATTTATTTACATTTGAAATTTCCATTTCCTTTGGTTTATGAAGTAACGTATTCATCTGAAATGAGAGCATTTAAACTGGATACTATAACGGTGCCCGGCACATTATTTTTCCTGATCTCATGATACTACCCGAAATATACAGGGTTACTGGTAACTCCACGTATTCCTGTCAAGGGGTGTTCTAATTTGCAATCATTTCAACCTCATGTGTTATATGTGTAACGATGAATTTTCTTTTAAAGTTATTAACCAATAGTTTTCAAAGATTAATAATCGGTTAGTACATACTAACAAGGATAAATCAGATTCATTGTCACGAACAAACTATTCCTCCGTATCTACAGTAATTTGGTAGTTAAGAAAATGTTATGGACCTAGCAATCATTTACTCTAAAAAGGAGCTCATTTATTCATTCCTCTCTCGGGAATCAAACCTTCATAACCTTAAATTTTTTAATGCGAAGTCAGATAGACAATATTAACTAGTTAGTGTGTAATTTTGAAGCTCAGAGGGGAAATTTGTCCTAATCTGAGTACGCAATGCTGGCTTACTATTGAGAAGTGTCCGATATAAGTCTCCAGAACGAGAACTGTCCGATACTGTGATTGCGTAAAGAATTACTACTATCATATGTTGGATTTCGTCACTGACTTTTGAAATGCTATGAACTTAATTAATTGCCTAGCGTCGCGTTAATTAAATATCATACTGACACGCATTGCGTTAATTAAATGTCGAATTGACAGATGTCGAATTAGTTAATTGTTGAAGTGATTGCTGTCAATTAAATCTTAAAGTAACAGATTTTAAATTGATTAATTTTTGTAGTTGCCAAATAATTGTCTAAGAGATAAACGTCACAATAATTGAATATTAATCTGTCAATTGGCGCAACGACTGTCATATCATTCGATCTTAATCTGAATAATTTCGATTCAAGAACTGTCTATAAATATTCACCTGGTGTAGTAAAAGTTGCCAGGTTTAATTTTTTTTTTAATCGTCTTATTTATATTCATGTCCTGGCGGAGTTTAGCCGTAGGCTATTCTACCACTCAACCAGGACGGACGGACACACATAGACAACATCACAATATTCATTCCCTGCCACATTGCCATCTGCCGCAGCTAAGACTCGAACTCAGGAGAGGAAAGGGTCTAGACTGTTTTGTCTCTCACACAATCGCAGTCTAGCCCACTGCTACCGTCTCAGCAACACGTGAAAAATGCCACTACACATCCACACCCTAGCCAGGATTCGAACTCGGGACCCGTGGTCGCAAGCCTAACATTACCATTACCGTTAAAGCTATTTATTAAATTTTGTATATACATGTCATTTAGAATTATGTATATTGCAATATCTCACAGTATGTAAAATACATATTATAGATTTTGTGCAGGCCTAACAGGCGCGCGTTGGCGTGATGCGCCCCCTTAAGCACTGCGCCACCGAGCCGGTGGCGCAGTGCTCAGATTCTATATTACTTTGTTTATACATGACTATAAGTGTAATTCTATAACAGTGATTTATATTTGTAAATAATTTTGGGTAACTGTGATTCCCACGTTTCTTCATAATGTTCTAATCCTGAATAAATCTTGTGAAATTGAAATTATTCTCCTCGAATTTTATTGAACCCTAGAATTACTCCACTGTTTACTATGTGAGCACAATAGTTCTAAACTATTGTAAAACTTTAACAGCAACATTACATATGCAAAAGTTTTAATTTTCGAGATATTTCAATTTTTCACTTTTTATTGAAAGACCCTAAATTTGCATGTTCAAAATTAAATTTAAAAATTACCACTAATTCAATGGCACTGATTCCACTTAGATAACTCTTTAACAATGTATTACTAACAGTAATATATCAAAAAATACCCAATGATCCAAAGATGCAACAAAAAATAAATAAAAATTTTTTAGATTTTTTTATTTCTGTTACAATGACGGCGATTTATTACAAAAACTCATTAATATATTAGTCGTAAAAATCATTTAAATAACATCTCTTTTTATTAGCTCTTCAACGAGGTAAAATATTCTGAAAAAAAAAAGAGTTCAAGAAAAAGTTCAATAACATGTGATTAGGTAGAGCGCGTTCATTGTTTCAACGGAGCTTGACTGTCAATTAATGTTGACCGTCAAATGAAACAATTGTCTTAAGTTGACAACTAATTTATTTATTATTACAAATCTTTTTCAAAGTGAGAACATCTCTTCCGCATACAGACACGAAGTCTCTTCCTCACTTTTGTTTTGGTCACTCTTGAAGTGAAATTCTTTTTCATATGTTCCGCCGTGTCGATTATCCTCTGCCTCAATTGTTCTACTGAGTTCACCGGTGTTTTGTATATCAACTCCTTTATGCCCCATCAACGCCTATATGCCCCCAGACATGAAAGTCCAATGGAGTTAAGTCAGGGCATCTCGCAGGCCAATGAATTGGTCCTCCCCTACCGATCCATCTATTTGGATACTCTTCATCCAGCCACTGACGTATTGTGATTCGAAAATGAGCTGGACAGCCACTCATAATGGATCACCATATTTTGAATAACATTGGAAAAAATAAAGTGGGGGAACTGCGTAGTAGTCAAATAACAAACGTATTTGTGTATTTAACTACTCGTAATACCTTTAAAGCATAAACGGGCCTTTTTAAAATATCAAACAATGAACGCGTTTCACCTGCTCGTATGTAATTGAACTTTTTCGAGAAATTAGTTTTTATTTTTAAACATTTTTTCTTCATTGAAAAGCTAATAAAAAAGAGATGTTATATACATGATTTTTACGATTAATGTATTAATGAATTTTTGTAATAAATCGCTGTGATTGTAATGAAATTAAAAAATCGATTTTTTTAAATTTATTTTTTGTTGCATCTTTGGACCATTGGGCATTTTTTGACATTTTAGTCAGTAATGCATTGTTGAAGAGTTGCCTAATAACGAAAATTAAAATCAGTGCCATTGAATTAGTGGTAATTTTTAAATGTAATTTTGTAAAATGTAAAATTACAAATACCTCAACATAAATCTTCCTCGTTCAAAAAAGCCTTCACGTATACCATATCAAAAACTCTTTATTATTAATATGCAAATTTGAGGATTTTCAACAAAAAGTGAAAAATTGAAATATCTCGAAAACTAAAAACTTTTGCATATTACACAAGTGAGTTGAAATGATTGTAAATTAGCTCCTTTCAGATCCCTTGACAG
The DNA here is from genome assembly GCA_936432065.2 of Rutpela maculata. Classification (NCBI taxonomy): domain Eukaryota; kingdom Metazoa; phylum Arthropoda; class Insecta; order Coleoptera; family Cerambycidae; genus Rutpela; species Rutpela maculata. The sequence goes on from OW386285.2 coordinate 86,050,196, forward strand.
GAATAGATCGAGTTACCAGTAACCCTGTATAATACAAAATAAAATTGAAGTGTAAATTCGTAGGATGAAGTTTTAAACTTGAACTAAAAGCTACCAGAAGCCTCTTACTCCATTTATGCTTGTATTGTTTGACACTTATAATATTCATTCATTATAAATAAAATTATATTTTATATACTCGAGTGCTACTTCAGAAACATTCAGCTCCTAAACTGTGGATTTTAATTTCACAAACAATGTAGTAAAATGTATTTCATTTAAAATTGAATTTTTTGGTATCTAATACACTTTTTGCACAAAGAGAAATGAAAATGTATCTCAAGTGGAGTTGCGCTATATACATTTAAGAAGTTTTTATGACAGCGGACAGTGTAGCAAGAAGTTTAAAAATCGAAAATATCCAAAAATATCAAAAACAAAAAACGTATCTTATAATTCATTCAAAATTATTTGAATGGGTTGATTTCAACTTTGAATACAGAGAATTAAGTATGCCAGAAAAGCCTTGGAAGCAATCAATGTTATACGCCTATCCCGGTGGTTGAAATAGTGATTTTTGGAATGTTTGTATTCAACTTCAACATGTTCGGCTTATAGTGTACAAAACCTTCTGCTAATGTATAAATACATTGTTTAGACTCCTGGGTACGCCATTTTGCTTCAGATCCCGGAAGCCTAAGCAAGCCGCCTCTAAAGTGGTTTCGACAAATACCAAAACATTTGAATATTATTTACTCGGCGCCCGTTTCGTCAACCATATCACATCATCTGGAGACGATTAAACGCTCGCATGCTCTGCCCTTACACAAGTTTGGTCAGAAAATTGATAATGTGTTTTTATGAAATAATAATGCTATAAAACTACTGTTAATATAGTGAAAGTCGGTGTAAGAGAAACAATTAAATGCCTAATTTATTTATAAGAAAAATACATATTTAAACTTATAATAATTAATAAAACTTAAATAAAGTAACAGCGTTTGTGTTTTGTTCAGCTGTTTATTTTGATCACATATGCAAGGCATACCTATAAAATATTGACGAACTTATTTTCTTTATTTTGATATTTTTAAATGACTTTAGATGAAATCATGGGTGCAATAGGCCCGTTCAGCATTTTTTTTATTTTAGAAATCGAAAGTAGAACACTTTAAGGCAACTTTCAAATTTTTAGGTTTTTATTAGGACGTCTAATAATCTAAGTGCCCGCGTACATAAAGGCAATTTATATATATCCTCTTATAACTTCTTGTATGGCATAATTGCGCCTAGTCTACCACTTTCTTCCTCTGCGGAAATTTTCGTAAACGCGGCTTTCCCCCTCCCATTTTTCCGAGAAAGTCCCGTTGTATGAAAAATTTATAGATACTGTACTTTTACAAAATATAGTCGCAAGAAAACTTGATGAAACGCACGACAAAGTAATTATCCGACAAAAATTTTCGAACGTTAAGGGTGTCTACAACCCTAAACATGCCGAAATAACGTCTTTAAAAAATTTGTTGATAACCAGCTGATTTTTTTTAAGATTGCTTAACAAAAATATGTATAATCCAATTTTCTAATTGTCCGACAAAATATATTTTCCGATTGTCCAGTCCAACACGTGGAAATCGTCGGTTCCATGCCGACCAAAAATTTCTTTATCACATTTGCTTTTTTATATTTTTTGTTTTTGAATGAAGTATAGAACATAATAAACAAGTTGGCCGACAGTAAAATATTGCCCTTTCCATGAAAAATAAGGAAAAGTTTTTTGTATTTAGTTATCTAGGAATGCTTGTAGTGTGTGCATTTGTAAATGTATGTACATCCCACTTTTAAATAACCAGCTGATTTTTTCAAGATTGCTGAATAAAAATATGTAGAATTCAATTTTCGAATTGTCCGACAAAACATATTTTCCGATTGTCTAGTCCGATGCGTGGAAATTGAAAGCTTCATAGACTCAATATTTGTTGATAAAGTAAGTTTATTAATTTTGTCTTTACAATGAGTATAGAACACATGTAATGAATAAGTTGGCCAAGAGTAAAATTTTTGGTAATTACCGTCCAACTGTCAGGAATTTGCACATTTCCTTTTGATGCGTTCGGGTACCACGTGTGTCTAATCTCGTGTATAACGCTAAAGTTATAACGGACTATTTTTTGTGTAACTCGTTAGCTGATGAACCTGAATTGAGGTTGAAAAGTAACAAGTTAAAAAATTTACGCCGGGAATATTGAATTCGTGCCAACTATCTCTATAATCACGATAACTATTACTATTACTGGTTTGATGGGCCCCAAAGTCCTTCATTTGAAGATATATCTTTAAATATTACAAGTATTATGTCAATAATTTTCGTTATTTTGAATTACATTGTATAATTTAACGTTGTAGACTAGGTGCCCGCGTACATAAATGCAATTTATACATATCCTCGTATAACTTATTGTAAGGCATAATTGCGCCTAGTCTATCACTCTTTTCCTCTGCGAAAATTTTTGTAAACGCGGTGTTCCTCCTTGGCATGAAAAAGACGATTTCCAAGCGTCAGACTGGAAAATCGGCAAATATATTTTGTCGGACAATTTGAGAATTGGATTCTACATATATATTCTATATATTTCTACAAACTGCCCGACAAAAATTTTGGAACGTTAAGGGTGTCTACCACCCTAAACATAACATAACTTTAAAACATTTATTGATAACCAGCTGATTTTTTTCAAGATTGCTTAATAAAAATATGTAGAATCTAATTTTCGAATTGTCGGACAAAATATATTTGCCGATTTTCCAGTCCGACGTGTGGAAATCGTATTTTTCACGCCGAGGAGGAACGCCGTGTTTACGAAAATTCTAGCAGAGGAAAAAAGTGATAAACTAGACGCAATTGGCTTTCAAGAAATCAAAATTTATTAATTTTTCAGATTCTGATGATGAAAACGATAAGGAGAATGACCCGGCAGATGACTTTTCAAATTATACGCATTAGGAAGTTTTGAATGATGTGGAGGTCGATAAATAGTGAAAAAATTGTAATTACTTTAAAAAAAAATTTAATCTAAAATTTTTAATAAAAATTAATTAATATTATTTAGCCTTTTTTATTTAAAATGGCCCAAAAAATCTAAAAAAAAATTGTTCAGGAGTAAAAAAAGAAACAAAACCGGAACCAGAATGTTTCTCCTAGCGGGGGCGCCGTAACTACCCTGGCTATATATAAATGTAAAAATTTTTGTTTTTTTGTCCGACTGTACATTCGCCGCGGTATATTTTTCCGTCATTTGTACCACACATTAGGTACTGGTCTTAAACACATACATTTTTTTTGTCCGACAGTTATTAATAAATTTTTGGTTGTATGAAACAAACGATTTCCACGCGTCGGACTGGACAATCGGAAAATATACTTTGTCGGACAATTAGGTCTCCAGCGCACTGGCGATTTTTAGTTGTGCAACTAAAAGTTGGTAGAGTGACAACCACAAAAATGTATGGAAATTGGATAAACACCGCGCACTGTCGATTCAGCAACCGATCCTATTTTTAGTCGTAGGGCCGTTGTCTCTGTACACAACTTGTGCAACTCACCGACTGAGCGACGCCTGTAGATTCAAACGTGTTCGCGCGCACTTCCAACTTTTAGTTGGCCACATTTATCAGTTCAGTCGTAAATACTACACGCTGGAAGACGTTTGTTATAAGATGAATAACGATAATTTCGGTGAGAAATTAATAAATTGTGTCGAATGCAGACCTGCGCTGTATGATAAAAAGCAGAGAGAGTACTCAGACCGAAATTTTAAAGAAAAACTGTGGTGTGAAGTATATTCAGAACTGATCCCGAATTGGGGTCAATTGACTTCAAAGGAAAGAACAGAAAAAGCACAAGCACATGCTAATTCATCAAAGTTCATTTTTAAACTGATTAATTGGCTCAATTTTTAGTTGGAAGTGCGCGTGAGGTTGAGTTATACAATTTTTTATTGTTTAATGCGCGCGAAACTTCAACTTTTAGTTGTACAACTAGAAATTGCCAGTGCGCGGGAGGTCTTACAAAATTAGATTCTACATAGTTTTATTAAGCAATCTTTAAAAAATCAGCTGGTTATCACTAATTTTTTAAAGTCATTATTTCGGCATGTTTAGGGTGGTAGACACCTTTAAAGTTCCAAAATTATTGTCGGACAATTTTTTTCTCGCGCGTTACATCAAGTTTTCTTGCGACTACATTTTGTAAAAGTGCAGTAGCTATAAATTTTTCATACAACGGGAAATGCACCCCTTTCCGAAAAATGGGCGGGGGAAAGCCGCGTTTACGAAAATGTTCGCAGAGGAAAAAAGTGGTAGGACTAGTTGCAATTATGCCATACAAGAAGTTATAAGAGGATATGTATAAATTGCCTCTATGTACGCCGGCACCTAGACTATTAACCCTCAAATAAATTACCAAAGTTGGACCGAGCGAAAACGGGGCGGAGCTTCGCGTAACGTCACTTTGCAGATGCTGATCAGGCGACAGTCGAGATTTAATAAGCATGTGACTCGTGTTATTATGTTTCTCTATGGAAACGGCGTTTGATTGTTAAATTATATCTGTTTTATCTTCTTGCTGGTTTAAAATGAGTAGTGTTTATGCAGAATGACGTTACCTGTCAGCGAAGCGCCTTGTACTGAAACCTAATTAACATTGAATATCTAAGGATTGGATATACTTATGATGCTGAAATTTTAACAGCTTATCTAGATGATTGAATTCTATTGAATGCCATAAGAAAATAACGAAAAAAAATCATCGGTAACAAGCCCATTCTAGCTAATATATGATAGAGCTAAAATAATATATCTCCAAATTTTAAATAACAAAAATCCTTTTACAAAAACTAAAAATCATATATCGGGAGTATTGCTAATATACAGTTGACAAAGAATATTGAAAGTACAATGCATGTATGTGTATAATTTATTTCTTTTAATCTGATTTTTTTTATTGTTCGGCAAGTATAATAATTATTAATACAAATTAAAATATATTTTTGCAATTTTGCACAGAAATTTAAACATTTTAGTTGTTAGTATTAATATTAAAATGACATATCATTCTGAGTTTAGATTATCTATAGAGACACACTGAAGTCTGTTGTTAAGATAGAAATAAAAAAGGTTCAATGGCAGACCTCGAATACCATAAAAATTCATCTTTTCCAGAAGTATTTCATGTGAGACACAGTCAAAGGCCTTGGAAAGGTCGCACAAGCTAATAGCTACACGTTCGCCTTCCTCAAGGCCCTCAACTATATCGCACACTAATTTAAATACTGCCATAATGGTGGAACATTTATTTTTAAAACCAAATTGACGACAATTTAAAACATTATTACGGTCTAAGAAAGGACAATGTTAAAAATAGCTGATTTTTGGCCCCTATCCCGGAACGCATAAAACCCAAAGAAAATGGTTGGAAAAGGCTCAAGGTTAATGAAAATACATCTTCGTGGTACCAAAAGCCTGGGGAAAATTTTATTTCACCCCTAAAAACATAAAAACAACCACTAAAATACTATAAATAATAGCTTATACTGAATGTGAAAATTATATTTATTTTATGATAACTATTAGGTATCATTTCAATAGAGATAACAAAAAGGTAAAAACTACCCCTGTTCACACCTTATTCAGGATGGAACGCCATACGTAGCATGTAATATTAAAAAAATAGGTACCAAGGTGATTCAAAATGTACAAAATGTTTTTTGATATTAGTTGAGCCAGTTCAACTGATCCGACCTCAGCATCCCCATTTTCAAAAACAACCCCTATACGAGGTATAATAAAAAATAAATAATAAATTATTATATTATAATTATTACATTATTATATACATATATGTAGGAGTAATTATATATTTTTAGAAGAATGTTTATTAAATCTTCAGAGAGTTTCACATTATAATAATATAATAATAATAATAATAATATTTATTTGGAACTAAAAGATTACACAATGTAACAATAAAGATGTTTACCAAATAAACACTCAGGTTTAGCAGAAGTATTCTTGTTTGCGATTTTGAGTGTGTGAACATTTAATTTTTACACTATTTAATATCTATCTATATATAATATTTACTTATATACTATAATACTGCACATACACATTGTATTATAGTTAACATTTTGCTACCTATATATAGTTAGTTCACCAGTAAGATAAAAAAATAGCAAAAAAAATGTTGAATGTAAAAAGAATCACCTCCTCGTGGTGCATCCTGGAGAACACAATAAGTGGCCAAATGATCCTTCTTTGGAAGTATCCATTTACATATTTACTGTACCCTTTTCTCCAACAAGTGAAGCTTACCTAGAAGTACCTTTACATGGAATAATATAACAGAGAATAAACTAATATCATTTTCAACCCCTAACAGTGATTAACTATCTTCAACGTCTATTAAATGCAGACATAAGAACCAACAGAAACCTTTCATTTTATTTTAATTTGCTCTGCAAATATTCTGTACTAGATGCTGTTCTAACATCTCTAAATAACGGCAGTATTTCTTTATAGGGGTACTATTAGGTAATCAGTATAAGTGCTGTAATATTTTCATATGATTCTATATATTTCATAAATTAATAATCTTTTTTTTCTAAAATTTGTTATCTATAGTGCCTGTCATCCCTAAACTGGAGTTGGTGTTGATTCATTTTAATCACCTGTTTCTTATTTTTTAGTATTTGTAGCGGTGAATACGATTCTACCACCTGAATAGGGTAGTTTGGTTGTTTTCGAGGTTGCTAAATAACTCGCTATTTGTTCTTTATTAAAAAAATGTGTCGACTAAAACCATAGAGATCTATTGTAATATTACGTGCGGTAAATATTTCATATTGATATAGAGGTAGTTTTTCGTAACAAGAATACTCACGTCAAGACAAAGTGAATGTCTGTCCCTTTTACTAGTATAAAATAATTTGGTGCATTACTAAGTGCCGCGGTATTTTTTTAGAATCCGATACTGTGAATAGAATTGCACCCCGAATAGGGTAGCTTGGTGGTTTCCAGGGCCGCTAATATTAAAAAATCATTTTGTACATTTTTAATCACCTTGGTACCTATTTTCTTAATATTAGATGCTGTGTATCTTGTTCCATCCCCCGAATAAGGTGTGGATGGGGGTAGTTTTTACCTTTTTGTTATCTCTATTGAATCGATACCTAATAGTTATCATTTTCACATTCAGTATAAGCTATTATTTATAGCATTTTAGTGGTTGTTTTTATGTTTTTGGGGGTGAAATAAAATTTTCCCCAGGTTTTTGGTACCACGAAGATGTATTTTTATTAATCTTGAGAATTTTCCAACCATTTTCTCTGGGTTTTATGCGTTCCGGGATAGGGGCCAAAAATCAGCTATTTTTAACATTGTCCTTTGTAAGTCTTTTTTTGAGAATAATTTCAATAATTTTTCCAAATATGGGGATGATGGAGATAGGACGGTAGTTTTCGATAAGATTAATGTTACTTTTCTTAAAAAGAGGTAAAACTTTGGTAACTTTTAATACATCAGGGAAGTGCCCTTCGCGAAAACAGGCATTAATAAGAAGAATAAGTGGGTGTATAATTATGTCAATAGTTTATTTAAGGATTAAGCTATTTATACCATATACATCAGTGCAACTAGAATTTTTTAAGCTATTAACTGCTTCCCTAACCTCAATAGAGGTTACCGGATCAAGTAAAAAGGAATTAACATTAGATACATTTTTTAAATGGTCAGTGGCAGAAGCGTCCCCTGATGGCAACCAGTTAATCAATTGTTCAGCAATTGTAGAGAAGTGGGTATCAAAAGAGTCTGGAGAGATACCGTGTTCAGGAGAGCACGCGCTTGATTTATTGATCTCGAAATTTATTAATTTCCAACTATCACGCATCTTGTTGTCAGACATGTTTATGAAATTGTCATATGCAATTTTTTTTTAATCAACAATTTTAGATTTATAATCATTTTTTAATAAATTATACAACGGATATAACTTGTTGGCATTGTTGTTGTGTTTTAGCAAATATTTTCCTGAGTATTTTATCTTATATGAGTCAGACCTCCCCCACTGACCGATTTGGCGCTAGCCGTCCCCCGAAAATATTCAATTGTGGAACAAAGTATATCACTTTGGGGCTTGGTGTTAATTGAAGAGGGTATCTTGGCCATCAACATTCGATATATGCCAACATTTTTTTTCTGTGCAATTGGTAGCACTGGCGACATCAATTATGGCCAAAATTGGAACGTAGTATAACCCTTTCTGACCAGGCGGAAAATTTTCGTTGTCAATGCTCATTGCTGGAAAACCATATGCCAACATTTTCGGCTTGACCATTTTCCAAATTTTTTGGTCAAAAATTGGATTTTTGGCCTAAAACAGGCTAAAACTGGTGCTTTTCAAAAAAAATGTTGGCACTTTTTCAGACGTAGTTTTTGTACCAAAGACAAACACACATAAGTTTTGGTATAGTTTTTTTTATTATTACTTTATTTTAACACGTGGTTACATAAATAGCTATTATGTAACCAGTTACGAAAGACTTTATTTTGTGTAACGAGCGGATGTTTGCAAGACGAGCGAAGCGAGATCCCGCAAAATAACACGAGTTACACAAAATTGTCTTTCGGAACGTGTTACATACAAGATGCTTTCTAATTTTAAATGTCTAAAAACCGTTTGGACATAAGAGATTGGTGTATTTAAAGATTTTAAAAATCAAGTAGTCTTTTTCACCGTTACCTTTGCTGCTATTAATACACATTATAATTTTAATTTTAATGTCAAAATTGACAAACGTTATTTAGCCAAGTTATAACATTATTTGAAATCCTAATTTGGTAGCATAAGGTAAATCATGTTAATGAAAAAGTTTTGTTAACATATTTTGAAGAAAAGAAGAATTTAAAAGCTTCCACTTTATGGACTCAGCATTCAATTTTGTGTTGAACCACCATTGTTGTTTCTTTTGCTTTTAGGGAGTTGTTTATTTTTCTTAATTGATGATATAACGAACTTTTCCTCACCAGTTAGGTAAAATTTAACTTTTTGTAACTGGTTATGAAAAGCTGGACTTTTGACACTTACGTCAGTTTCAAAAAGTGTCATTTTGTATGTCAAAATTGGAAAAATAATTTAAAATAATTTCACACGCTGTTAGAGTTTGTAAAAGAGTTGTCTCAAACTATGAGAAATGAATATTTCTCAAGCTTAGATAGCAGTGCGTTTTTAAATACTATTCAAAGCAGTCAGTCGTATAAAAATAAATAAACAAATAAATAATCTAATATTAAAGTAACGGAATCTTCTAAAAACCTTGTAGTATTGATCTTAAATCCTTGTTAATAATTCGTGATACACAAGTTCAACTCAAACAATGCGTGTGAACAAAGGGCACAATTGAATTAGACTTATCAAATGGCGTCTTTGGTATAGTTGAGAACTTGCCTAATAACTGAATTGTTAACAAAGAAACGACTATTCTATTAGGCATAAACAAACAATAGTCAGAACTGTCTGGCAGATAAGTCAGGTGAGATGCAATCTTTGTACCCCCTGTCGGGCTTTAGTATACAACTTACAAATTAGTTGGGTAAATGAAGCTCACGCTATATCGGGGTTCCGATATAGTTTACGGGCCGGATGCTTGTCTTGCTGGAGAAAATGAGGAAGACTTTCTAACTTTGTCCGCGATATTACTATGTTAGAGCTGCAAAACGGATTCAAATTTAATTTAATTAAGAAGGAAATAGTGTAAACAAAGTTGTGTGCTATCTTAAATAGTTATATATACGAGGCACATCGAATATAAAATTGAATAATGTAAATAGTGCGCCAGCAAGAAGGTGAGAAGTAATCGAGACGGTAACACCGCGTAAAGGGAACTATCAGCCTTATTCTAACAATAAGCCATCATGCCATTCACGGTGTGAAATAAAACTTATTGGTTTCTATGGAAACAGCAATAGAATTTAGTCTATTTTTACAAAATTATATTGTCTTCTAGTTTCGAAGGGTGATACACAAAATTTTCTATATAACTCGAGAATAAAATGTGTTATTTTACTCGTGTGATTTATAGCACTCGCCTTCGGCTCGTACTATAAACGCCCCACTTGTAAAAAAAAACACCATTTTAGCCACTTGTTATATAAAATACTATTATTTCATTTACTTACTATGTCTCTGATTATAGACTATAAGAATGTATGGAATAATTTTATACAGATTCCTCGTTTAACAAAATGTGAGGTGAGGTACGGTACTGGCTTCAGGTCCTCGATCGGAGCGAGTCCGTCTCTTGGATAGGTGAACGTTTGTCATCTCGCCGTCCTGGTTAAGTGGTAGAGTAGCAATAGCTAAACTTCGCCAGGACGTTAATATAAATAAGGCATTAAAAAAAAAGCAGATTCCTTATAGTTCTTTTTAGTACCGTTGCTTTATTTTTTAAAATTTCCGCATCCGTTAGATCACATAGCTGTTAAAGTGGTCAGAAATATTCAAAAACCTGTCTAATCCATTTGGCGCCGAGGTTTCCACAGAAAAATATAAAATTTGTATCTAAATTTTGTGGAAAATTCACCATTACAAATAACACCTTATTGCGAGCGTAGGGGCGCGTTGGCTCTACATGTGTTTCGATACGTACATCTCATAAAACTCACATCCCCATACAAAAAATTAAGCAGGGTTTTTTTACTACTTCTTTTCCCTGCACAGACACTTATACAAAAACCAAGATAAAAGAGGCGAACTTATCTAAAGTATTTACATAATTAACATAAAGACGATTGCTCTTTATAGAAGATCGTCACAAAATATAACAATAGCATAGTCTGAAAGTCATCACGCCGCAACATCTGGCCACTGTGTTGTCTTACGTGCTTCGTCGCGTGTATATAACGCAGTGACACAACATACTGACATGTTAGCCACAGTTAAATAAAATAAAGGTACATACGGTTAAGCAACGTTCATCGCGTTTCGTACTTAGATAGGTGGCCCGTTGAACAAACACGGTGATCTCGTTCCACCTTCTAGCGGCTCTTATATCAGCGTATACGTAGAAGCTATGCAATTTGAGGCGAGGATTACGTAGTGGATATACCATCCTTCGGAAGGGATGTAAAGCAATCGATCCCTTATCTATTATATGTTAGTTCGTCTCCTGGCGTCACGTCAGTGATAGGTCTTGGTAGCGGAAATAGGCCGACGCGACGTTAAATATATAAGTAATAAAGATAGTAATACCTAACTTACGTTTCCATTTTTGCGACTCTCAACTCTGCACTTATGTAATATTTATTTTTTTTTGAAATATTCCACGATTATTAAGGATAATTCTGACGAATTTCTAGATTCACATTCAACAAAATCAGACTCTAAAGAAACCATTACAACTGAAAAAGTAAAAGCATTCCAGAAATTAACGTATAAACGGACAAGTGTATTCGAACATTTATTTGTATATAATTATTAAGTAAGGGGCCATTATAAAACAGCTGAGATACATACGCATAGATAGATATGTGTATTCTTGTTTAATTATGCTTTGATCAAGCTCATTTATTTGTATATAACTTTTTTCTACAACTTTCAAAAAAGGCTATATTTGCGCATTAACGTCAGTGTCTAAAATGAGAAATTTTTTCGTTGACATTATTTTTTTTTGCGTTACCATAACACCGTGCTCAAAATATTTTGCATTATTTATTTAATTTCCCAGCAATCATCCCACGAGACGAGACCATTAATTTCAACAATCAAGAACGCTTTAGTTTATTATTTATACTGTCCTTCCCCTTTGTATTTGTTATAAGTTAGGTATACTGGATGTTTCATACCTTGAGATCTGAGCTAGTAATGTTAAGTGTCGGAGCACTTTCAACTTATTCGGCTTGCTTCGGCTCACCCCGCCCAGTACTGGAGTGCATTTGTGCTATTTTTTTTATATAATTATTAAAACAAGAGGAAATCGTAGCCGTAGCAAAATATTAATAATCATTGAATGCGGTGATAAAACTAGATCTCAAATGGAAGTATGTACAATGTTCAATGCTAAGTATCCCGATCGCTCGATTACACAGTCCACTGTTAGTAGAACACAATGAACATTTTGGAAAAAATGGACATGTCCGAAATCTTCCTGAATCAGGAAGCAAAACCAAATTGATGAGAAAAACATTTTAACTAGGCCTTGAGGAGAATGCGCACAAGTCGACCAGACAAATCGCTGCTGAAAATAATGTAAGTAAGTCATTAGTGTTGCGAGTTTTGAAGAAACGGAAGTATCATCCTTTTAAAGAGCATCTGGTACATGAATTAAGCGAAGATTACGGTGATCACAGAATTGTATTCGGTGAAATAATGATGAACATGTGTCATGCAAATCCGCAATTTGAAAATAGAATTCTGTTTTCTGATGAAGCGACGTTTTGCTTGAACGGGACGGTTAATAGACAGAACTGTCGATACTGGAGTAGAGGAAATCCTCATTGTATGATAGAGACTCACACTCAATATCCCAGAAAAGTGAATGTTTATGGTGGGTTTATTGAAAATAAAGTTATTTATCTCTATTATTTCAAAGGTTTATTGACTGGTGAAATTTATCTACATTTTTTACGTACTTTATTAGTTCCAACATCAACAAGATTGAAATAGAATGAATTGAAATAGAAATAATTGATGATGATGAAATTATTTTGCTTGCAGTTTGCAGATACTGGAACTACGTAGCACTCACTTATTCTTCTTGTAATTAAGACAAATTAATATATAAACACTGATCAGGAAATAATAGTGAAACTATGGGAGCAATCAGGATGATAAATTCCCTGGATATTACGCCCGCCCTATTCGGACAGCATCCCAAATTAGAACGATGAAATCTTCTCAACGCTTTCGCGCCAAGTATTAATGTTCCTCTCAAGATAGCTTCCATTCTGTTCAATAGCATTCTAAATTACAGGGCCGACCTAAATACGGACGGAAAAATACAAAAGTCGAGGGCTAAAAAGTGGACCGTTACAAATAAAAGTACCACATACCCTTAAGTGTACAGAAATTTAACATTTTTTACAATATTGCGTTTCTACCGTGTCTCAGATATGTTGTACCATTACTAGAAGGGTAATTTTTTAAATAATTTGTTAGGGGCGAGCATAGATGCATCTTCACTGTGTAAGTATCTCGATACTCCAAGTGAAGCAACGTGCAGCGCGGTTAGTAATTAGATGGGTGACCCGTCTAGGGAAACACAGCGATCTCGTCCCACCTTCTAGAGGTTTGTATATCAGTGTATATGCGGAAGCTATGTAATTTCAGACGAGGATTACGTAGTGGATATACCATCTCTCGGAGGGGATGCAAAGCAGGCGGTCCCTTGTCTATTAAATGTTAGGCAAGTAAAATAGTGCAGGAGCTAAGTGGCTTTTTCGGACACTCATCATTACAAGCATTTTCTATGCGCTGATTAATTCTATCGAACTTAAATAACGACAAAATAGACTTCTGGCATATGTCAGCTCGTCGAGTTGGCCATGGTTCAAGATGGTTACAAAGAAAATTTTTTTTTTGTGTGTACACATTTTATGTTTAGAATGAATAAAATAAGATCGCTAGAAAGTGTTGGCCATCAGGGGCGCAACCAGAAAGGTCAAAGAGGTAAAAGAACGGAGTTATATAACATGATCGTTACAAACTTTGTTAAGGTTGAGCATGTTTATTTAAATGTTTCGAACACAGAAAAAAATTCCCAGAAAGAAACTCCCGTCAGCAAGGCTAGCCAGAAAGAAAATGTTTAGAATTTTTTAAGAAAATTGGACTTTTATTTGGCATATTTCATCTCAGAACTCTAAACTCATCGTTACAAGTTCTGGCTCCTTTTTAAAACGTAAATATAAGCTCCTTGAACAATAGAATAGCCTCCCCGTAAAGTTCTTAGTGTCAACAAAAGTACCATAGGCTTTTAAATATACAGGAATTTAACACTTTTGACTAACTTGACTCCGTACCGTGCCTCAGATGTATTGTATCATTATTACCTTTCTGGCTGCGCCTCCTGACAGCCCACACTTTCTGGCGATCTTATTTTATTCATTCTAAACATAAAATGTGTACATACAAAAAAAATGAGCATGATTTTCACTGATTTTTAAACAGTGTTCGTGACGCTCCTGACAGGAGGTGCCCCGCCAGAAGTCGATTTTATGAATCGTTATCATCCATTAAACCATAAAAATATCTCAAAGTTCATAAAACGATGAGCTGCCGAAAAAGCCACCTAGCTCCTGCTCTAAAAGATCCCTACTCTCTTAAGGGAAGAGGTTCGGCAAAATTTCCAGGTTGGGGTAGCTCGTCTCCTGGCGTCGGTGATAGGCCCTGGTAGCGGAAATAGGCCGACGTTAAATAAGTAGTTAAAAGAAGATTAAAAAAATAATTTATTAAGTTTCCTGAATAAGAAATTATTAAAGAAATATATAATACACTAATTACGTTCAAGTATTAAGCTAAAGGTCGTTCTTTTTTCTTATATTTATGTAGGACAATATGTTTTTTTTAACATTTCTTCCAAATTTATTTATAAAACATCCCTACTTGAATTATACAGTGTGTCCCAGGATAGATGTATCAAGAGGTGTAATGGACCAAAAATTTTGGAATTTTGGAATGATATATGGGGATTGAGTCCTGCTTGTTGTAAAACTAAAGTATACCAAAAATGACTTGATTTGGTGTTCTACAGGGAGTTTTGTAAGCAAAGTTGTAAAAATCATCACTAATAAAGTGCCTTTATTTTTCAAAATATGAAAGAATTCCACTAAGAAAAGTTATTTAGAATGCAATTTTATACCACTATACCAAAGTTCAGGAATATAAAATTATTTTTTGAAACTTCAAATTTTTTGCGAATTAAGAGTTGAATTCGTATTTAAAATTGTATAGGAGCAAATGTTAATCATCTCAAAAAGTAGGCTATTGGTAAATAAAAAATTGAATATGCGAGATGTAAGAAGGTATAATGTTAATCGAAATAATTGTAAAACAATAAACAATTACTAACAGAAGATTAATGAGGTTTAAAAATTATAACAAGTAATAAGTGTCAGAAACATAACAGATTCACAAACAAATTAATTATTGACCAATACAAAACAATGTTTACAATTTTTTAATTATTCGACGTAGCTACCACCCACATCCACACACATTTCGATCCTTCGCCTGAAGTCCTTAAAACTGTTTCGAATATGATCTAACGGTATGGGGTTTACGGCATTTGTAATTCTCTGCTTCAGTACTGTTACATCGTTAGGAAGTGGTTCAGCGTAAACCAACTGCTTGAGGCGACCCCATAAAAAGAAATCCAATATTAATAGGTCTGGGGATCTCGCCGGCCACTTGATTGGTCCATTCCTGGCAATCTAATTTTCTCCAAAATTTAAATTCAACCACCGATTAACCATTTCTGTGGAGTGGCCAGGGCAACCATCATGTTGAAAATGAACTAAAGGCATATCTCTTAAAATATTTAAATGTTTTTCAGAAAATCTTTCAAGAAGCTGTAAATAAGTGTGCTGGTTTAATCTTCCCTCAATGAAATAAGGTCCAATAACTCCAACGTGATAAGAAACGGCACACCACACATTCACTTTTTTATAATATTGTCTTCTACAATTAATTCTAAAATTTGGATTTTCAGAAGCCCAAAACCGACAATTCTGAGATGAAACAACACCATTGGTTGTGAATGTGAATTCATCTGAGAAAATTATGAAATGATGAAAAAATATCTCTTCCATGATTTTTTCTCCAATGGTCAAACAAAAATCCAACCTACGGCCGTCATCTCCCTCTTTAAGCGTATGTTTATAATTTGCTTTATATGCCCTAATTTTCTTTGCCTTGTAAATTCTTTGGAGTTCAGACTTGCTAATATTAATAAGAGCTGATCTCTCTCTTGGTGGCATCCTAGGATTTTCTATAACAGAGGCATCAGCTATAATAGCCCCAACATTGTCTCCATCATATGCTTTTATTTTTCTTTTCATGTTAAGAACACTACCAGTAGCCAGAAACTTTTTAATTATTCTCATAGCCTGAGTACGTGACAACGCAGTGTTTGGAAATTTCAAATTAAATTGGCTTACCACTTCTCTTAGAGAGTTTTCACCACCAATTCCGTAGCCTTGCACAATATAAATTTTTTCACGCACTTAATTTTTTATGCTTGGTTCGTTAATTTGAAACAGAAATTAAGGATAATATTGACTACGTTTGACAGATATGTCAATAATAAATGATAAATGTGTATCCACTGCTTTTCTCATAGCCTACTTTTAGCTTCTACATAACTTTAAATATTAATTCTCAAAAAATAATGTCTATGCAGTTTTAATTGAATGGTTCAAAATAAAATACTAATTTACTGAAAAAATGGGCGTTTCAAAAAAATAATTTTATATTCCTGAATTTTGGTATAGAAATATAAAATTGCATTCTAAATAACTTTTCTTAGTGGAATTTTTTCATATTTTGAAAAATAAAGGTACTTTATTAGTGGTGATTTTTACAACTTTGCTTATAAAACACCCTGTAGAACACCAAATCAAGTCATTCATCCATTAATTCATATTGAAATAGTCACAAATGACAAACTAATTATATAATTTAGTTACTTGCCAAGCTTCAAAGGACTTGCAGCCAAATTAATTAAATCTATTTATGTGGTAATTTGTGTCTGAAATTGGCCTGGTTACCCTGGTACTTCTCGATATCACGAAAGACTTAGGGGAAATTAGAAATGTTCAGTATTATTAATTTGGTAATTTGACTGGATTGAATAACGGTTTATTTAATCAATATTTAGGGCCAATTGTATAGAGAGACTTTGTACTGTTTCACTTAATTAAAGTTCATTTATATGAAACAATATGCGTTATCAATCTCAATTAAATTGGGTGCTAAATAATTAAAATTTTAAAAGCAAAATTAATATCCCTGCTGAACGGCAAGTGGGAAAAGTATTTCGGAATATGTTCTTTTTTTGTTATTTATTAGAATCGAAAATGAAAATTACTTTTTAGCGCATTATCCGTAATCAACTAATATAAAGCTTTATTCAAAATACGAGTAAGCAGTACGGAATTTGACGTTGACGAGGACAATTTTAAAGTTTCCGTGAATTATTAAAAACAGTCATGTGGGAATAACAGTGAATTAAGAATTTATAAGCTAAGTAATTCTTTCTTATAACACGCTTAATTTTAAGAGAATTATCAGCATTAATCACAACTTGATTGAAATTTTCTAATATATAATATTAAGAGGGTTAAATAACATTGACTGTAGCAGTAGCTCGAATGTTCGAATGATATCACTTCTTTTCCAATATTCCAAATAGTCCAATTTTCTGAACTCGCTAAAAATCTGAGAGGATATTGTCAATGGTAGAAATGATAATTCGAAATGTTTACCGAGTTAACCTTTGTGCAATATTTTTTATTTAACAAATTAGGTGCATAAATATGGTTTATTGTTAATTAGATTTTCCTCGGAAAATGAAAAGAGGACAAAAAGAAAAAGGAAGAATTTTACATTGAAAATATATAACATTTTTTCGATTGACTAAAACTATCGGAAGTAGAAATTTTACAAGTAACGCTCAGAACGGAACCAAGCGGGACGGTACTCGAGCGCGCTTCGACAATGCGAAAGCACGCTACGCGAAAAGTGGCGTAACTTTTGACTGACAAATTACAAAAAACTTTTTAAAATTTATATGTAATTGGTGTATATATTTGTTTTTCTAGTAGCGTTTTTAAATTATTCTCTATTAAACACGAAGTTATAATATGTTTGAAGTGAAAGAAATTACAAAAAGATGTAAATTAAAAAAAAATCGTTTCTGCCACTCATACATTAAACTTTAGTTGGCATTAGAGTAGCTAATAAATAAGACTTCTGTGCTTTCAGATGCTGTGTTGGATTTTTATAATAATAACAATGGGCCTTTTCCGCATGACCGAATTTTACTATTTCACCGCGACCAAACCATATAATAAACTGTAATATAATTTTATATTAATTTAGTTTCTTGCAATTTTGTATGTTCTACCAAATATTTACTTTACAAAATCAGTTTTATTTCACTTAATTTGAAACATGAGTTCCAAGGCGCGAGCTTGCAACGTCACACAATGGAAAAAAAGACCCTTTTTTGGACAAAAATCTGCCTACAAGTCAAATCTTAATCAATTTCGATCTACCTTGGCTTAAAATATAGGTTATTGGCTACACTTTCAGAGTATACTGCCTAAATTCCAAACCCCGATTTCCTAACCTCAAAGAACGTATCAAATATGAGAGTAATCACTTTTTTCTATTTCTACAAGTCAAATCTTGATCAATTTTGACAATCCTGGGGTTCATAATTTAGGCAGTATACGCTGAAAGGGTAGCTATAACCTGCATTTTAAGCCCAAGATTGTCAAAATTGATCAAGATTTGACTTGTAGAAATAGAAAAAGTGATTACTCTCATATTTGATACATTTTTGAGGTTAGGAAATCGGGGTTCATAATTTAGGCAGTATACACTGAAAGGGTAGGTAATAATCCGCATTTTAAGCCCAGGATTGTCAAAATCGATCAAGATTTGACTTGTAGAAATAGAAAAAAGCGAGTCATATTTGATACATTTTTTGAGGTTAGGAAATCGGGGTTTGCAATTTAGGCAGTATACTCTGAAAGTGTAGCCAATAACCTACATTTTAAGCCAAGGTAGATCAAAATTGATTAAGATTCGACTTGTAGGCAGATTTTTGCCCAAAAAAGGCTTTTTTTTTCCACTGTGCGTCAGTCTGATTAGACCAATAAAAAGTCGTATGTTTAAAGGGAGTTGTCTATTGCCAGGTGCATGTCTTTTTATGTGAACATCGTATTTCCGATATCAACTGTCTACTTTGAATAGTACATTTTTTTCATTACAACGTACTCTTCGTTAACCTGATAAATAAAAGCAAAAATTCTGTCAACCTTTCACTGTCTGAGTCTAAAATATATATGTCATGTTTATATTCTCTATTTTTGATCCTTTTGGTTCACATTTGGTATAATATCAGTGTCATCTGGCAACGCTGTACCTACTGAAATGCTCAAATCATATTCGATAACCTCACTTTCTATTGTTTATGTTTGATACGATATTTACGAAATTTTATTTTATAATTAGAAAATGCCGCTTACAAGGGTTTGTTTTGTACCAGTGTGTCCAAACACTAGTAAAAATACTACCAAGTTATTTTTGCGCGTCCCAACAAATTTGGAAATTCGAAAATTGTGGTGGAAAGTTGCAAAAGTTCCTGGTATTGTTTATACTGCTCCTGGATTTTTCTGTTGTGAAGATCATTTTAACGTATGTGTATATTGTTACTAACTTCCTTTTAGTGGGCTTGATTTTATACTTTATTTGTCTCTTTAGATTGAAATCACAACATTTACGTTTACGCAAGTCAGATTAATTGGATAAATAATAGTTAATATACGATTTTATCATATAATATTAGTTATTTTGAGATACAAATTAGTATATTGTGTATTTAGGTGTGAAAGCAATACATTCCCGGACGACGATGCAAATTGTTGGACGAGGCGCTAGCCGAGGCCAATAAGCATCGAAGTCCGGGAATGTGCTTTCACACCGAAATACACATACTATTTTTTCTGAAATCACAATCAATATTATTATAAATTAAGGAATTTGTATTAATGCATAACATGTCTTCATTACAATCTAACTGCTTACTAATAAATGCAATTTTAATGTGAGTTGGTTTATCTGCGGGTATTTATTCACTGTCTAAAATATACATAAAAAACCGTACGGGAATGTTACTTTCCCGGCCTAGGCCTGGAAAGTAACATTCCCGTACAGTTTTGTTGATCGTTGCTTGGCAACGGATCTTTTCCGGTCTATTTTCAGACAGTTTCTTAGCAACGGACTAAAATACTGGAATTGTGCATTTTTCGATCTGAAATCGCGCCGAAAATGTAGATATTGCCGATCGATTTCAGAAAAAATATGTTTTCATGAATGAAGATCAAGTGTACGACCCAAGAATATAATACAAAATATTTTTCTCCATCAAGAATGATTAAGTTCTCATAGAAAATAAACTCGCTGCAAAAATAATGAAATTTGTTTTAAATATTTAATAAACTAATCATGATAAAAGCAAATAAATAAAAAATAATTAATTGTAAAAAATTTAATAAACAGGTCTACAAAAAAAAAAATTCTGCTCCAAGGACTAAACCTACCATGATTTAAGTATTTTTGTGTGCTGAAACCGAATTTTCAATTTGGGAAATTTTCTACCGTGTAGATTTCGAGTAAATATCAAAAATTGTCAAAAAACCGTATTCTGACGATAATCTTCGCGGTAGAAAACAGGTATTCAAAAAAAAATTTCTATTCCAAGAACTAAACCTATCATGCCTTAAGTATTTTTGTGTGCTAAATAATTTTCAATTTAAAAAATTTTTTACAGCGTAGATTTCGAGTAAATCCCGGTTTTTATCGTCAAAATACGGCTTTTTGACAATAAAAACCGGGAATTACTCTAAATCTACGCGACAGAAAATTTTTTAAATTGAAAATTCGGATTCAGCACACAAAAATACTTAAGGCATGATAGGTTTAGTCCTTGGAGCAGAATTTTTATTTTCTTTTTGTAGACCTGTGATTGTTCATAATTAATAAATAACTTCATTGTAATTTTCGAGAATATTATTCGTAATGTATTTTTGGCGTTGAAAACACAAAATTGCATGTATTTTAAGATGTACCAAAATGCATAAATTCTTAAATTTTAAAATTATTATTTTTTACTAATCTCATCTTTTCAATATTGATATTCATTTATTTTAAAAAAATATGACCGATTTGTATAATGTGTTTAAATTAGATCACAATTCCTAATTTGGAATGACTTTCATCTAAATTTTGCCTGTATTGATACACAACTGCATATCAGATAAAAATCAGACCAGAGTTTCCACTAGTTGAATAAGCATTTACTGTAATGTGTCTATATAGGATCATACTTACATGCTTATATCTGGATACAATTTGAACTCTTGTGTCTGGTATGGTATACATTGTTTCTCAAATATTACTCATATGAAAAAAGTTATACATTAAACATAATTCAAATACCTAGTTCCAAAATGTGTCTGTTAGGCACATATGAGTGAGTATCTTGAATACATTGTAACCAAAATACTCTAGTAAATGCTCGTGTGAAAAATTACCTACAATTTGCTGTAAGTACACAGGACACACATATATTTGGTACACAAAGGAGAAGAAATGTGTTGAAAATATAACCTTGTGGAAAAATTTGTACATTTCGGCACATTTAAGGCAGAAAAGGGAAAATGTGCCTAAAATGAAAATATATGGAAACATGAATATCCTTTTGGTTAAATTTCAGTAACAAGGTTGGTATACATACTTTTTAGACACACTTTAGATACACTGTGTCTAAACGGCGTCGCACAATGTATCCAAATTGTATCTAGTGTTCCAGAATAGGCTCAACATAGAAACATTACGTTCACAAAAATACAAAATATTGCCATTTGGGTGCAGTGTATATTTTGACACAATATTTGGTTCCTGTGTCAACACATGCCCCACAAAATGTTACTACTGAGACACAGTGGCCATCCTGACTCAAATGTTTACTAAGTGTGTCGACACGGTGCGTACTCACCATGTATCGTATCTTAGACACCTTTGCTCCTTTCTATCAAATTTTGGACATCATATTGGAGCCACATTTTGAATTTTTCAAGTTTTGTGTATTCACACGGTTTTCATAGTGCCGATCTCCTAAAAGATAAAATAAGTGAGGCTTTTGCAGATATACCACTACACCAAATTCGAAACAATTACCGGGAGTTGAAAGCTGAGTAGAAATAAGTGCAGAAGTTGGTGGTGATACTTATTTTGAATAGCTTTTTTATAAATAGAAACACACTACATATAGTAAACAACCCCCAAATCCAAAGCCAAGGCTGTCCGGATGGGGGACACAGGTTTGGAAAAACGCAGACATACATATGGCATTGTCAGTGCCGAGGGTGAGGATTGAACCCAGAATGCGATAAACAGTACGACCGGCGTATTTGACGCGTTAGCCAACTGAGCTACCGTGCCCGTTGCCAAGTATTTAACAAAATCTGTTATTTTCCATAAAAATTATTCTTTTTATCTAAAATTGAAAGATCTATATTTTTAATATGGATATATCAGATCAAAAGATCAAAATGATTATTTACGTAATATAATGTATAAAGCATCATTTTAAAATATTTGGAAATTTTCCACAATGAAATCAAGATGTCTATCTGACTCTGTAGAGCTCATAAGGATCGATAACCGAAAAGAAGTTTCTGGTGAAGCAGACTTTTTCAGAATGTTTTTTATTTTTTTTTTCGTAAAATCAAGTATTAAATAGCTATTTGTATGACAAGGGAGAAAAGTGCATAATTTCCTCCCGCGGATAGTTTGATGCCCGACGCGAAGCGGAGGGCATCAATATCCAAGGGAGGAAATGGCACTTTGCTACTGTGTAATACATATGATTTTTTCTACGACCATTTACAGTGTTTTCTACATTGGTTTTACATTTATTTAAACTTCCAAAAAGTTTATAATAATGTATTCCGAATGTGAAGATGAAGTTCCTCAAGATATTCTGGAAGAAGCAAACGTGGTTTCGTTAAATCTATTACCGTTAAAGTCTCGTGAAAAATATGAAAAAGAGTACCAGCTATTTAAATGTTGGATGGAGACTAGGCAAATAAGAAAAATATGTGAAGAAGTGGTCTTATTTTACTTTTCCAAAAAATGCACCGGTTTGAAGCCTTCAACATTATGGAGCAAATACAGCATGTCGCGATCTACACTTCAAATTAAAGACAATATCGACACTAAGTTTCCTAAATTAGTAGCTTTAAAAGCTTTTAAAAAGGAAATCTGCTGGATATAAAGCCAAGAAATCCAATATTTTTTCAAGGGAGGATATCATCAAGTTTATTGCAGAAGCTCCAGATGAAACTTACTTACATATGAAGGTAAGATTGATCGTTATTGTTGAATAATAAATAAAAACGTAACGCAGTATTTGTTATTAGAAAGTATATATAAAATGACAATTATGTGACATTTTAGGCAGTTGTCATAAGTGCATTTTCCTTTTTCAGGTCGTGCTTATATTTGGAATTGCTGGGGCATGCCGTAGCGATGAATTAGTTAATATGGCACTTGAGGATATCAGTGATAAAGGCGATATTTTGGTGGTGAAAATACCTGACTCAAAAACTAATATCAAAAGGACATTTACAATAACAAATGAGATTTTAAACGGAGTATCTGTCTTGGATATGTATAGAAAATATCTGGACTGTAGGTCCCCTAAAACATGTCATTCTAAATTTTTTGTAACTTATGTTAAAGGGAAATGTACAAACCAGGTAATTGGTAAAAACACAATTGCCAAAATTCCATACAGAATAGCAATATTTTTAAATTTGGATGATTCGAAAGGCTATACTGGATACAGTTTCCGCCGTACTTCAGCTACATTATTAGTCAATGATGGAAGTGACATTCTCACTCTAAAAAGACATTGGGGATGGCGAACAAACTTAAATATCTCCGAAATTATTAATCCTACATCAATAAACAAAGAATATAATTAATTCCCAGTTTGTGCCTCCAGTAACTGGTCTGTAACATTTTTTCGATAAAGCAATACTTTTCGAGATACTTGACGAAAGCCGTTTGGAAATACCTTTTTTTAAGCTAAAATCGCAATTTTGAAGTCGTTATAACTTAAAAACTATGAATTTATGTGGAAAATTGCATAGAACCTCTTCTTCATAAAATCTGGTTCTACTTCAGCTCCAATAAATATATATATATATATATATATATATATATATATATATATATATATATATATATATATATATATATATATATATATATTTTAAGTACCACCCCCTGAGAAGGGGTGGCATCCACCCCCTATAAATTAGCAAGCCCCCCCCCACAATATAAAAACTTTTCTGTAAAGCATTTATATTTATACTGCCAAAAATGAACGAAATCCGTTCAATATGACATTACGAAGTTTTGCATATTTTTTACCTCTAGGTACTATACTATTGCTAGACTTGGATTAAAAAAATCTGAATATGGAAGCGATTGTGTTAATAGATGTTACTATAGTTGTGTCATCAGTAAATAATACAACTTTTATTTTCGATATGAAATTTATAAAATCATTGATATAGAGAAAAAGTCTATGACAGAACCCTGGGGCACACCATATTTACCGACGTGATATTTGATGAAATATTACTTTAAGAATACACTGTTTACTTTTAAGACACTTCAATAAGGATAATAATAAACTCCTTATTCCATACCAATCTATCTTAATAGTCAATATGTCATGAGAGATAGAGTTAAAGGCCTTGAAAAGATCACAAAGCGTTATCAATGTATGCTCACCCTCTTCCAAGCCATCAACTATTTTACTCACAATGGACTGAATAGTCTGAGCTGTTGTTTTATTTCTTCTAAAACCGAACTGAGAAGCATTTAAAGAAAAATAACTGAAAGTAAAAAGAAAACCCATTTTTTTAAAATTATTTCAACAGTTTTGTCAAAAATGGGCACATATTATGATATTGGACGGTAGATATCTATCAAGAACGAATCACATTTTTTAAACAATGGTATTACTTTTGTATATTTAAAGGCCCCTGGAAAATGACTTTCAACGAGCCATAAACTGACTAAAAATGTCAAGGAGACAATTATGATATTGTAACGTGTTTCCACCCATAGGAAACCACCCTCGTAAATTCCGTGGGTTCCAAAAATTATAACAAGAGATTGTCCACTAACACACTTTATTAAATAATTTACTGTATACTTCACAATACTGATTATTAACTTAAATGAACTTTACTGACTAAAAATAACAATGTGTATCACTTTGTTTTTCACATTGGAGTCTTAACCTCAATTCTCACTTGTCAAATCCAAACTTTCTGTACTTTATCACTTTCTGAACTACCCGCCGAGAATGCGGTCGGTCTTTTATACCTAAAAGTGACAGATCTCGATTTTTCTGTGATGACGCCACCATTTTCTAGATAATTCCATATGTCACTTTAGAACTTCTATGGTAGGTTCTTTCTCGAGTAGGTGCAAATACCTCTGAATTAATTGAATTCATTCTAAGCGTTACAACACATCACACTGCCCCCTCCTTAAGCCTGAACGTCTTGGTCAGGCAATTCAGCCTCTTTGACATACTTCGCCAGTCTATCCAAGTGTACGATCTTCATCTTGCACTTTTTGTTTCGTTGAATCCGATAGACGACATCATTAATTCGGGTAATAACAGTATACGGTCCATCCCAAGGAGGTTGAAGTTTCGGGGTCTCCATTCCTTCCGCTGTGGGTTGTACAGCCAAACCAGATCTCCCACCTTGAATCCCCCTGTACTGGCATTCTGATCATAACGAGCCTTCAATCGGTTACTAGCTTTGGTCATCTGCTCTCGGTCATTCTTCGGCTGTTCTCGACTTCCATTTCTGTAGTTGCTCATGGAAAATGGTTCCCCACGGGCAGCACAATTCTTACACTTGCGACACCAAGCCTCCACATCCTGGCGACTATTAAGCCAATAGAACTGTTCCCGTGCTCTACTCAATGTCTTGTTTATGCCGAAGTGTCTGCTGGACGTTTCATTATGCGCTTCCTGGAGTACTTCTGGTACACGACACCTGGGAATTACTAGACGCATGGCAACCTGCTTCCCATCTGGGCTTTCCCATGCTCTCCTCAAAAGCCCGTCTACGACCGTAAGTGAATCCCATTGTGACCATAAAGCCTTCAGCCCTACTTCTTTGTCGGAAACATATTTCCATGCTGGACGCGTTCCCTCTTCTTTTGCTCTCAACATGGGTCCAATTTCTACATCGCGCAATTGCTCTTGCCTCAGAGTTTTCTTTGACCAACTGTCTGGAAGATCGACCTTGCCAGTGTTGACTTCAACCATGTTCGGCAATTTTCTCACCTGAGGGTAGCGCTTGCAATCTTCCTTGTCTGTATAATGCAGGAGTTTTGACTGCCTGCGTTGTCAACAGCCTGGTTTTCTCGCATTGGTTGTTCACTTTTGACAGAATAAATTTTTCGTTCCCAATCCTTAAGACTCGCTTTCTACATCAACAATAAATCCATACTGTTCCATGATGTCCAGTCCCAAAATGAAGTCATCCGTGATGTCTTCCACGATGACCCTGAGGTCGAACCTTAATTGTCCAATCTGCAAACCCAGGTCTACTTCTCCATGAACCATAGCCCTGTCTCCCGTAGCTGTCCGGACGATCACTTCATTTTGCCTCTTGGTAATCTTTATACCCGATATAAATCCTGGACGTACTATTGATGACGTAGTACCTGTGTAGATGGTAAACAAACATTTTCTTCCATTCACATAGCCTTGTAACAATAGACTATTCGAAATTCCTCGAAGCTGGGAAATCGTTATTTCTCTGGGGTCACTGCATTCCCTAGCCAGAACAACCCCCTGGCATAATTTTCTTGCTTCTCTTCAACATTCAAAGCATTTACTCGACTCTCCGAGTTTTGCTGTCGACAGTCTCGTTTCATATGTCCCACCTTGCTGCAGTTGAAACATTTAATACCTCCGCTCAGCTTTCCTCTATTTTGTTGTTTTTCTTGCTTTCCGAGGTCATCTAATTTATCGAATAGTTTGGTAAACATTTTCTGCATCTCAGTCAACATAGGGTTCTGGTTAATTTCTGGTTGCGATTCTTCGAGAGTCACAGCTCGCATTCTCGACCTTGGAGTATCCCTGTAAGCGGCTTCTACTTCAAGTGCACGCACCAAAGCTTCGCTACTACTTTGGTATCTCGTCAGCCTCAAAACTCGCCTGACCTCTTCGTCCCTTATACCATCTAAAAAGGCCCCCACGGCTAATTGTTCCTGGAATAATTTAGGTGCACTTGGATACGCCAGGTGTGCCAGTCTCTCTATTGCAGCTTCGAACTCTTGTAAACTTTCCCCAGCTTTTTGCATCCGGGATTTCAGCTGAGCCTGGTATACTTGGGCAAGGTGTTGATCGCCGTACCTCAAGTCTAATGCAGCTTCCAAAACTTTGAAGTCCCTTTGTTTCTCAACTGGGATGGTTTGGAGTAACTCTGAAGCTTGGCCACTTAGCGCTAGAACTAATGCCATGGTCTTTTCCTCATTATCTCAGTTGTTCGCACACGCTGCTGCCTCAAACTGCCTCTTGTACGTCGTCCAGGAACTTTGGCCGTCAAAAGAAGGTTTTAGTCGCTGACCTGATGATACCACCTGCTGGCTTCCTCTATCTCTCAACTGTCGTTTAAGCCGGTCTATTTCTCCTTAGACTTCTTCTTCGAACTTGTTTACTTTCTCTTTAACTTCATTTATCTCTCCTTTGACTTCGCTTTTTAGTTCTTCATTGGCAGAAATGATAGCGTCCTGTTGTATTTTTATTTGATCGCTCAGAATTTTCCTTAATTCTTCCTGGCGTCTTTCTTGTTCCTCTTTTTCTTCTTGCCGTCTTGTTTCTTGTTCTTCTTTTTCTTCTTGACGTCTTCTTTCTTCGTCCTCTTTTTCTTTCTGACGTCGCTTTTCTTGGTCTTCTATAATTTTTCTTAGTTCGGTTTTTTTCTTTTTGACGTCGTCTTTCTTGTTCCTCTTTTTCCTCTTGACGTCTTCTTTCTTGCTCTTCTTTTTCTTCTTGACGTCGCTTTTCTTGTTCGTCTTTTTCTTCTTGACGCCTTTTCTCATGTTCTTCTTTGTCTTCCTGCCGTTGCTGCGCCATCATTTTTTGGAATTGTTCGAATAAGTCCTGTATTTGTTTATCGGATGCCATACTTCTAGTTTTTATAGGCATAAGATTATGTTAAAATAAAATTAATTTAACTGCCACGTCAATATCGGTAATGGAACTTTCCAGAAAAATCTCGAAACAGCACGAAAAAGTCTTATCCAGAGTCTTGTCACAATCTAGTTCAGAGAATTTAATAATCTCCACTAATGTCCAAATAGAAAAGTTCTAGAAATTTTTCACGCACTAACACAATTGAGTATTTTCCAGTGTCTCTATCACTACTCAGTTTAAAGGATTTAATTATTACACTAATGTCCTAATTAAAATGTTCTACAATGTCTCAAAAATGCACTTAACACTATTTTCCTATTCGAAAATAACCCTCGAACAATGTCCAGTAAATTAGTCCTCCGTGTTAGCACTAACCCTCGAGAATACTTCTCGAACACTCCAGCACAACTTCAGAGCTCCTCTTGTCATAAAATTCCGCTTTCTGACACCAATTTGTAACGTGTTTCCACCCCTAGGAAACCACCCTCGCAAATTCCGTGGGTTCCAAAAATTATAGCAAGAGATTGTCCACTAACACACTTTATTAAATAATTTACTGTATACTTCACAATACTGATTATTAACTTAAATGAACTTTACTGACTAAAAATAACAATGTTTATCACTTTGTTTTTCACATTGGAGTCTTAACCTCAATTCTCACTTGTCAAATCCAAGACTTCCAAACTTTCTGTCCTTTATCACTTTTCTGAACTACCCGCCGAGAATGCGGTCGGTCTTTTATACCTAAAAGTGACAGATCTCGATTTTTCTGTGATGACGCCACCATTTTCTAGATAACTCCAGATGTCACTTTAGAACTTCTCGAGTAGGTGCAAATACATCTGAATTAATTGAATTCATTCTAAGGGTTGCAACACATCACAATATCGATAGTAGATTTTATTACTTTACTGTTTAGGTCATTCGGATTACTCATACTCATTACAACAGTAGTGACTTCTGCAAGAGTAACTGGCTTTAGAAAGAAAGAATGGGACCTACTTGAAATGTACTTTAACATTTAATTATTTGCATATCTGTTACCGTCTAAGAGACTACAACGAAATGTCTGAGACTTTTTTAAAAGTAGATTGAAATGAAAACAAAGAAATGCTTTACTGTGAAATCACCATTCATTTAGTAACATGGTACGTTTATTTCAACGCAAGTGACAAATGAATAGAAAGTATTTAAGTAAAGCAAACACTATTGTTTAAGGTACGATTGACCGTTAGTTGGATTTAAATCACTGAATGCAGCATTCAAGCTGTAGACGCAAGTGGAAATTCATGGAAAGCAAACGGGAAATCGTGCAAATCATCCAAACGAACGTATCGAGTGCAAAAGTAAACGAAACTTAACAAAGCAAACCTAAATTAACAAATGCGTACACGAACATCACTAAATTAAAGATTTTAAAGTGAAGTTGCGTTATTTTTCGTTAACTTTATAATTAATCTCAAATGAAACCACTAATTAAATTAACAATTTATAAAGTTGGGGAATTAGTTAACTATGCAGTTGCAGGAACATAATAGGTATACACACATTTTCACAGAAATTAAATGGCATGGCTTCAAAAATAAAAAATCAAAACCGTAATTGATTCATCCATAATGAATGCTGCGGCGGTTATTACCAACATCTGCAGGAATATGATAAAGTGATTTTAGAAATTCGATTCAGTTGCCTTTTACAGGCTTGAAATATAAATTTAAATTCGTTTTCCAATTTAGTTGGGTAAAGTCTACCAGAGCTTAAATGTTCTTAACTGAGCTGAAAATTAAAAATTAATCAAACTACCACATATTAGTCACATACTCGAAACGTTATATTTAATATAATTTTATACACAACATTAATTTAACATACCGTAATATTAATAAGTGGTTACAGGTCAAATTCAAAAGGCAGTCGCATTGGCGCACAGTGTGGCAAAACGGTCAAAAACCGCTCTAAGAGTCAAATTATGAGCTATCAACGTTTTTTTTCTTAATACTTACAAAGGAGTCTGGGATAGTGCGTCAGTGCCGCTTGACGAATTTAATTTTTTTTACTACCACTTTTAATAAAAGTGTGGGGGTAGTAATGGATTGTGATAGTATGGCTGTTGCCATGGACTCCCACTTGCTTGCTATATCCATTTATCCTCATTTACCTCCATTTACCCCCGAACCCTCCAACGAAATTAGATCAAAATATAATCCAGTGCTAGGTCTCGTTAATATACATACGTGTACCAAATATAATAAAAGGTTCCAGAGTAAACGTGCGCACAAAAAAAGTTGCAAACAGTCAGACCGACAGACAGGGAGACAGAAAATGTTTTTGCTCAAACTTAAAATCTCGACATTCTAAGCCTATTTCAGCAAAAAAATAATAACTTTTTTTTGCGTTACTATACTTTCATTCCACTACGTGGATGTGGAAGTAAAATTCGTCAAAGCGCCAGTGACTTACTATTCCAGACTTGATGGTCTAAGTTCGTTAATATTCAATCCCTCTTCGTCCGCTTCCATGGATTGAATGTCTTCGTCATCTTCGCATGGTAATGTATCCTCGATTTCCTCTTATAGTGACTCCCCGGCTTCGTAGTGACTCCTCGATGTCCAGTGGAGTATCGTTCATGTATTCTTCATCACTTTCAATGGCTGCATGTGATGCTCCATTATCTGCAACTGCAGAAGACAAAAGTGTTATATTTTCTCGTTTTAATAAACACAATATATTTTTTTTATTTTAATCTTTTTACGAAAATAAAAATGTTTGTTTCTTTTTTGATCATTTTATACACTGAAAAAATGTATCGTTACTTTCGCCTCTTCGATTATTATTCATTCTGAAAATTACCGGTAAATACTGGTTAACCGGTTTTATTTATCAATTTAATATTTAATAAAATATCCGGTAAATTAAAAATTCTAGTGGTCAATAATAATCAGAAAATGGTATTATTAATATAATAATTGTCATCCGCTCGCTCTCGTGGAAGAGTTGAAATCTTGGGCAAAATATTTATAATATATTCTTTACAACATTCATAATAAAATTTCTGCCGTAGAAGGAACAGGAAACGAATTATTCCGAAAAAACTGATTTTACCCCCTTTTATGACAACATGGCGGCTAAAATAGATTCCCCGAGATCGAAAACTTGGATTCTTAATGATGTTAAAAAAATTCTATATTCAATTGTTTTTCAAATGTATATACAGTGTGTCGCACTTTTCATGGACCCCCTCATTCAAATATTTTGAAATTTTGGTGGTCAATATATACATATAAAGTGAGTTTTTAAAGTAAGAGTTTAGTTTTTAGCCAGAGGTGTCCGATTTTAGGATGGAAAAATCAGGGCGATTAAAAAAAAAGAATTGGAGATTTTTTTAGAAAAAAACTAGTAAGATATTCTCAATCAGCACCTTCAGCAACCCCTTTGTACAAGATTACATCGTAGTGGGTTCAATGGGTTCAATGGTGTTTGAGATAGGAGCCGACAAAAAAACACTTTTTTCAACTAATAATAATTTTTATCTGTGAAACGGATTCTCAACTGAAAAAAATTATTCTTCATTTTTTTGTTCAAAATAATGTATTGTACTAGTTTGAATTGATTTTACAAAAAAAATAGTTATTTATTTAATAAGACAAACATTCTAATTCGTAGCTACATATCTACCATTATTCTAACAAATAATCTTCGATAAAATCTAAGTAAGCCACTAAAACAAAAGTTATTGCAATAGTTGAACGTAAATAAGTTAATCAGTTGAAAATTCATGTGAATGCTGGTTTAATATTAGGTAATAAGTGTAATCAGTATGGTTCGGTGTTTAACAATGCGAGAAAAAGTGGAGTTGATTCGTTTATAGTACAGTAAACGAAGCTCAAAATGGCGGCCAAATGAGAAAAATTTGGAGAGTTTGGGACTAACATATAGATTTATATAGTTTTCTCCAATTATCTCGCTATCTATGCGTTTTTTCAAAAAATTTGTAAGAACAAAAAGTGTTTAGAATTGCATTTCCCATATGGTTATGCTATTAGATTTGCAATTTTATCTTCTGTTATATGTTAGTTCTTCCATCTATCCGGAAAACTAAAGGGAAAATTGCAAATCTAATACCATGGTCATATGAGAAATGCGATTTTAAACACTTTTTATTCTTGTATTTTTTTCAAAAAAAAATGCTTATTTTATGATATATTTGTATTTGCAAGAACATGTTGAGACATGTTTGGAATTTTTTTAGTATTTCTTTCGTAATCAGCTCATGTTTTTACATAAAGAATCCAAATATTCCATACTCTCCAAAATTTTCCCTGCCATTTTCTTCGTTTACTGTGCTATTAGTCGGAGAGATCATTTAGACAAGCTGCTGTTGAATTTAATTTACGGCATCCTGACTGTCAGCCTCCCATTTGCCATAAATTGGTAGCAACCATCAATAACAGTTTTAACAATACAAGAAATGTATGTAAGTTAAGACCAAAGAATTATAATTTACAAAATCGGCAAATTGAAAACCAAAAACGCATTTGACAATATTTTCGAGAAAATCCAAGATATAGCATAAGGCAAGTAGCATTAAATATAAATATTAGTAAGAACATGGTTTGGCGTTGCTTGAAAAAACAGAAAAAGAGCATTACATACCCTATAAGATGGTGATACAGACAGAAGATTGGATTTCTGTTTTCGGGCCCAGGGTGAATTTATAAACAATATAAATTTTCTGAAAAACGTCATATTTACTGATGAGGCAACATTTACCACCAATGGAATAGTATCCTCTCAGAATTACCGTTTTTGGGCTAAGGAAAATCCACACTGGTTTATCAGTACTAAAAGACAATATGTTTCAAAAGTTAACGTTTGGTGTGGTTTATGGAATTACCAGTTTATTGGGCTGCTTTTCATTCCGAGATTGAATGGGGAAGCGTAATCAAATTTGTAGCAGACTAAATTCAACCCTTTCTCAATTATCTGCCGTAAGATGTCAGAAGAGATTTGTATTATCAACTTGATGGTGTCCCGGCTCATAACGTTGCAAAGGGTTGGCTAGAAGACAATTTTGGATAGTTCCAAGAAATCAAGTGCAGGAGTTTCCCCCTGGGTCTCCCGACTTGACACCACTTGATTTTTATTTGTGGGGTCGTTTAAAAAATAAAGTATATAAGTGTAGACCACTTAGCCAAAAGAATTAGTAATCAGAATTAGACAGGCATGTATTGAAATCACTTCGGCTGAGATTAGAAAAGTTATACGACATATAAGAAAAATGATTGAGCAATGTATTCGGAATGATGGTGGTTACAGAGAAACGTAAAGAATTATATAATTAAATTGACACTTACAATAACTTTTCTTTCCATGGCTTACGTTGGACTTTATTGAAGATTATTTGTTATACAAAATGGTAGGCATGTACGAATTAGAATTTTTGCTTTATTAAACAAATAGTCATTTAGTTGCAAAATCAATTCAAGCTAGTACAATACATTATTCCTAGCAAAATGAAGAATACATTTTTTTCATTTGGGAATCCGTTATACAGATAATAATTATTTTTATTTGAAAAAATTGTTTTTTGACGTCTCCTATCTCAAACACCTTTGAACGCACTACGATATAATCTTATACAAGGTGCTTCTAAAGGTGCTGATTAAGAATACTTTACAAGTTTTTTTCTAAAATAATCGCTAATAATATTTTTAAAAACCGCTGCCCAAGGAATCACTACTTCCACATCCAGATTCTCTATCCAAGTCACTCACAACGAAAAAACTTTGTATGTGAAAATAATTGTTTATGGAACTTTAATAATATAATATTTGAAATCCTCTACCCCAAAAACCCATAAAACGATACCCCACATCGGTAGTGGGGTGGGGGTGGTGATGGGGGTTGGTAGTGGGGGTGGATGAAGTAAAAAAATATTTTGAGGTTTCTGGTTCCTGTACATGCACTAAATCACATTTTTTTTTTTCATCCCCTTTAATAAGGAGGTGGGGGTGGTAATGGGGGTGGCTAATGCCAAAAATTTTTTTGAGACCTCAGCTTCTCTTGTATATACTAAATACCAATTTCATGGACTCTTACCTGCTTGATTTACCCATTTACCCCAAATTTACCCCAATTTACCCCCCAACCCTTCGACGGAACAAGATGAAAATATAATCTAGTTCTAGATCTCGTTAAAGTACATATGTGTACCAAATTTCAAGTCAATATCTCAAACGGTTCCAGAGTAAACGTGCGCACAAAAAAAAGTTACAGGCAGACAGACCGACAGACAGACCGACAGACAGACCGACAGACAGACCGACAGACAGACCGACAGACAGACCGACAGACAGACCGACAGACAGACAGACCGACAGACAGACAGACCGACAGACCGACAGACAGACCGACAGACAGACCGACAGACAGACCGACAGACAGACCGACAGACAGACCGACAGACAGACCGACAGACAGACCGACAGACAGACCGACAGACAGACCGACAGACAGACCGACAGACAGACCGACAGACAGACCGACAGACAGAAATTTTTTTTCGCTCAAACTTAAAATCTCGACGTTTCATGACATTTTAAGCCTATTTGGACAATAAAAAATTTTAAAAATTTTTTTGTCGTTACTATACTTCCACTGGACGTGGAAGTAAAATCAACCTTTCCTTTTTCCATCCTAGAAGCGTACATCTCTGACTGAATGTGGTTACGTCTAAAGACTCACTTATAAGTATATATTCACCACCAAAATTTCAAAATATTCGGATATCAGATGAGTGAAAGTGGCTCCATGAAAAGTGAGACTAACTGTTATATATTGACTGGAGTAAACAATCAGTACAAGTCTAAGACGAAATATCAATTTGTTTATTTGTAAGCGACTGAAACGAAAAAATTAACGAATCTCGGCTCCAAATGCAACTATAGCCTTGATTTTTTTTTAATGTATGTTTTTCATCTACGTTCATAATTCGTTTACCGATTTTGATTTTATAAAAAAATCATATAGTTTATTTATTCATACCTAGATACCACAATTTCGAAAATTATAAACGTTTCCAAGTGATTTTAATGTCTATAAATAATTGTGAAATTTTCGACTTTCTTAAATAACATTTTTTAAACAACTCATTCAAGAAATAGAACACATGGAGGTACCTAAAAAAACCGCTGCCCAAGGAATCACTACTTCCACATCCAGATTTGCCACCCAAGTCTCTCACAACGAAGAAAATTTGTAAGTGGAAATAATTGTTTATGAAACTTTAATAACATAATATTTGAAATCGTCTACCCCAAATACCCATAAAACGATATCCTACATCGGTAGTGGGGTAAGGGTAGTGAAAGGGTGGTGGTAGTGGGGATGCATGAAGTTAAAAAAAATATTTTGAGGCCTTTGGTTCTTGTAAACACACTAAATCACTAAATCACAGTTTTTATAATGGGGGGGTAGTAATGGAGGTGGCTTAAGCCAAAATTTTTTTTTAAACAATAGCTTCCCTTGTATATACTAAATACCAATTTTACGGACCCTTACTTCCTTGATTTATCTATTTACCCCCCTTTACCCCCCAACATTTCAACGGAATAAGATGAAAATATAATTTAGTTTCAGATCTCTTTTAAATCGTATACGTGTACCAAATTTCAAGTCAATATCTTAAATGGTTCCAGACAGACAGGCCGACAGAAGAACGACAGACAGAAATTCGCTTTTGCTCAAACTTAAAATCTCGACGTTTCATGACTTTCTAAGCCTATTTGAACAACAGAAAATTTTAAGAATTCTTTTGTCGTTACTATACTTCCACTGGATGTGGAGTTAAAAATGGCAATAATAGCTGGCTATCATTTTTCAGATCTGTATGGAAGTGAATGGTGGTCATTGCGAACATTTAATAAAGCAACACGTAAGTAGTAACCAGTTTCTTTTAACTCTCACCTCCGATTAAAGAACTTATATCTAGATACATAATGGCATGAATTTTATGATCCCGAAAGACCCTCATTCTAAGGCACTTCTTCCCATAAGTTGCTGATTGGCCCATCGGCGTATTCGCGGCCGCTCGTACACGATCGGCTTCAGTCCGATTATCATAATATCAGTTTGACAGTTCGGCCATTAATATCAATAAATGTTTTTCGTGTTCTCCGACCAAAAACTGGTGAAAAAGTAATTTTATTTTAAGTTGTGATTTACTTAATACCTAAATAATATTCTCTATTCATATTTACACAGTTTAGTGACAATATATTTTGTGCAAATAAATAGTGAAGTGCTGTGCCGTTTGCAGAAAGCAGTTTAGAAAAGAAGAAAATCGATCGTTCCACAGTCGTAACATGATGAAGTTCAGTTTACAGTTATAAAGTAAATAGCAATTAAATTTTAATATCCTTTCAATACATATGTACCTTACTGTTTTATCTTACTGTAATATCGTATGCCTACATCACGTTATATAAAGAGCCGGTAATGCAGGAATTGCAATAATTCATTTTAATGAAAATATTTACCATTCTTCACATTTTCTACACACAACGCCACTGTTGCCTATGGGATGTGATGTTCATCTATCCATTTTAATGGACATATCATGTGACTATGTTAGGAGCAAACAAGGTATATAGTGAAAAGATAGCCTGTTATGTATCTAGATATAAGTTCTTTAATCGGAGACTTTCACTAATACACAGTTACTCAATAATCAGTAGACAGAATTTAAGAACTGGTGCCTAAAAAATCACTACTTCCATATCCTCATTTCCCATCCAAGTCTCTTACAGCAAAAAAAATGTTAGGACTATATTTGGACGCTACGTAAAAAGAAATGTTCATAGAACATTAATAATATCATACTCTAAATTGTCTACCCCAAAAACCCATAAAATGATATGCAAACATTTCATTACATTTTAAGTCTATTGGAGTAAAAATAAATTATTTTTTTTACTTCCCTTTTTACTAAACTCCCACTCCAGTACGTGGAAGTATACTAAAAAGGAACAGGGTTGAACCCTTTCCGGTGGACCACCCTGTTTATCATTTTCTGGTGATATCCACAATTACAAGGTTTACCAATTAGTGACAATTAATGTTACGGCACTATTAAAAGAAACAAAGATTACTTTTGAAAAATAAATCAGCGTGTACGAGGTTTTTTTCTAGGAATTTTTCCTTTTAATTCTGATGAATTTATTCCATACTTTTGAGACTCACTGTATATTCATTCAAGTTGAACTATAGCAATGGAAAGCATTTAGTGTAATAACCACTGGCATGCTAGAGAAGATAATTACAGAAGATAATGAAAATTTGATCCGAAATAATTGAGACCGAAGTAAATTAATTTCGAACCAAGGTAGGGACAAAGGGCAGAGAATTAGAAACTAAATTGGAGACGTGTAACTTTAGAGCAGACAAACTTCTGAGAGGTCTCTTAAGTAAGCTTTAATCTAAGAGAGTCTTCAAGAAGTGCGTTGTCTTTCAATGTTATACTAAAAAAGTGAAATTATATTTGTCTCGGTGATATTTAGGATGCGTAAAAAAGAAAGGCCGTAAGCAAGGCTTATTATCTCTGTTGTTTAAACTCGGTTTTTCATATGCCTAAAAAATGATAATATTTCCGTAACAGAAAAGTTAGGTAATTGCTTTGTAAGAATAATTTACCTTATCCGCAGCGTTAGTATACTCTATACGTAATTATATGATTATTACTTTACTCTTCGAGAAGAGTAGAGTAAATTTTATTTGCCAGCCTCTTATAAAAAACAAATATTATTATACTTATAAACAATTAGTTTTGTATGTATAAAAATTTTCACCCAGCTGAATTTTTGTATGAAGCATGGACATTTCAATAAAAATTTCAAAAGTCCTCATAGATACCACTGAAGATTTAAATGTTACAATGTCAAAGCTTAAAAATTAGTTTTTTGCAAACATCTCGGAATCCATTATCTTTATGACAAAAACATTTATTATCAAAATTGCAGCTTACGAAATTTGCAGTAAAAAAAAGTAGCACTTTACAAGAAAAGTGGCTGGTATAAAAATTGCATGAAGATATTCTAAAATTTCTGTATTATCGTCGTTGTCCTGCATTTCTGAATTAATTTCTTCAATGTACAGGGCTTCTTCTAGCAAATTCGTAGAATCTGAGTCTTCTATCATGTTGTTTTGCTCCTCCATATCAGGGATAGAATTTTGATAAGATAGACCGTGGCAGTCATTACAAACAATAGAGCAATGCCATCCAATTTTCTTGCAGAAACACTTTATTCCACAACTTTTGGAGCAATTGCAAAAAACTTTATTTAATAGAATATCCGAAGCAGGTAGGAACAACGTTCTAATGCTCTTCAAAATGCCATTTGTTATCATCCAACTCCTACTTTCCGAAAGTAGTGTATTGTCAAATCATGTACTGTGCCATATTTTTTAAATAGACATGATTTTCCAATAATTATAAAGCTTTGGATGTACAATAGTAATTTGTGCAACAAGAGTGGATATGATATCCATATCGCATGATAAAGAAGTTTGAGCACGACGCCGTAGGCGGAGTGCTTCAAATCTTTTAAGTGCAATATGGATAATCCACTCGAGTTGTACAGTTTACTTTTTCTACGACCAGCTAAACAAAACTACAAAATGTATTAAACATTAATGTATTACACAAATACACACTGACAGTACACACTGACAGTTACTTTGACAGCTTACGCAGTAATTTGATTTTAAAACGAATAGTTGTCCATGTACTTAATACACGAACTGTGATTGGTCGGATTCATTTCATATCCATCCTAGAACTGATATGAAATATATCCGTTCAGTTAACTGGAATTGCCTACTTATCCATTCTACAGACTGTACAGAAAACAGCAAATTTACATAAGGGAGTAGAAAATTAGTAGTTTGTGCAACAAGAGTGGATATAATATTGTAGAATAACGCACTACCGGGCGTCAAAATGACGCGACGCCAATTTATTTCTCAGGGGGCGCCAGTCGCGTATTACCCCGTTCTTCTACCTCCCAGGCGGGTTCGAGATAAGATGCACTTCGATAGCCGGATAATGGACCAAGACTGCACTACCACAGATCGGTAATGACGCTCTCTCTGGACCTGAATTCCCTCGTTAGGGGTTTAGGTACCTCTTAATTTCCTGAATTTTTTCATAAAAAAATCCCAAACGAAGAATTTCTCTGCGGAGGGATTAGTTTTTGTACGCGGTATCCACGTTTTGATCTGCTAATAACGGATTCTACCCCTCAGGGATTTCTCAAAAAACGCATAAAAAAAGCCCTATCGAACCTCCGTAAAGCAACCAGAAGTTCTACTGTTAATGTGAATTAACTCGACACATCCGGTTTTCGATACGAATGTTCCAGGGATTCTAGACCGTCAACAGGCCTCAAGATCAATTAAGAAACAATAGTTCAAAGAATCCGTTTATTTAATAGAAATGGTTATACAAAATTCTCAAGATAAGAATCGTGCCTTCCCCAATCAAGGTAATGGCTTTCAGACCATACAAGCGAGAGCGCTTACGCTAACGATCGATTAGGTAGAAAAGATTCATGCATACCTTCTCAGAATCAAAATGCGAGCTTTTTAGAGAAGTCTGAGACTATTTGTAATTCATAATTACGGCTGACTGATATTAACTTAAAAAAGTTTTACTAAATGAATTTAGTTTCGCTAGAGACTACTTAGCTTTAAAGTTCTTGTATCGTGGAGATTCACGTGCTCAAACCCATTCGTGAGGACTTATAACTGCATAAGTTTAATGGCGTTCGATCAGTCCATGATTTACTTGCTCCTATGCAGTTGTTCAATATTATCGATATGGCAGCAACCCACCTTCGAGCGACTTTTATTCAAAATTGAATTTTTGGTATTTTATGCACAAGACGTTTTCCTCTGTAATTTTATCATTTGGAAAGCCCTGCTATTGGCTTTCCTACCATTGCTTTGTCTGGACCACTCAACGCGCTCGACCAAATTGCGAGCCGCTGAGTCAATCCAAACTCTTTCTATGCGAGAAACCGGCCTTGTACATGTGCATTGATTTTTATCAATTTTTGCTTATCGGCACTACGCCGGCTTTGTCAAAATCTTCTATTTTGCCTTTTGGATGCAGTGCATCTCTAAAATTTTATGCTCATACTTTAGAATTGGGCTTTCAATGACCGTACATTAAAGGTCAATGTCTTTGGTGGAGGAATAAAAAATAAAAAATATTTCAAAGTATATTTTCGTGGTACTTTTTAAATTGACCAATTTCGGCGTACTTTTGAAAAATCAATTTTCAAGCCAAATTTCAACGTACAGTTACTTTGACAGCTTACGCACTAATTTGTTTTTAAAACGAATAGTTGTCCATCTACTTAATACACGAATTGTGATTGGTCGGTTTCATTTTATATCCATCCTAGAACTGATATGAAATATATCCGTTCAGTTAACTGGAATTGCCTGGGTACTTATCCATTCTACAGACTGTACAGAACACAGCAAATTTACATAAGGGAGTAGAAAAAGATTATATCGTGTCACATCTAGTAATTACGTGTAACTTCCTAGAGAAAGAGAAAATTATCATCCAGTCAGTATGGTCTTAGAAATGGTCTCTTAACCTAAGATGCGGTACTATGCTTATATAATTTTAATTTATCAATTTCAAACAACAGTGGAATCGCTGCCTACATATTTTTTGACTTAAAACGTGCATTTGATGCCGTAGATCATGCAATGGGGTCATTTAGTCACATTTCATATTTCACTTTTTAGTACGTTTATACGAAGTAATCGTCGAATAACTATAACACTGAAAATATGAGGTCGATCCGATAAGTAGTAACTGAAATATACTGCTTTAAACATAAACCGCCGCGCTCAAAATGCTGACGTCATTCAATCCGCACGCTTGTGTTGAAGTTGCGTTTACGCTGTTAGAACCCAGCGATTTGTCTAATCTGCCAGAGGAGTATTTGATAATGGTGATTTGGAGACTATTGGAGTAGTTTAACACAAGAATATGCAGCATATAAGTGCCGCAAAGAGGGTAATGAAAATCCTACTAGGAGTGAATGATGTCACGCAGCGTCGATGTTCTTGATTAGTTTTAAAGCCTACAGAGATCCTAGAAAATTCTGTGTTTTTTGTATTTCGTTCTAAAATTAAGAAATCTTTTCGAAAATGTAATCAAAAAAATATGCTAAATGAGCCCATTCTTATTAATAAATTATATAAGTATGCGCGGGACAGCACTAATTTGGATAAAATCTTATTTAAGGCTAGGATTTTGCAGAGTGAGAGGGAAATATGCGTTTATTTTCAGTTTTTTATAAATATTTAAAAAATCATAAATTATCTAATCTTTAAAATGATTTCAGATACTTCCCATTGCTCTAAGAAATACAACCATATATAGTTTTAATCATTAATTTTGTATATAGTCAAATGCCATATTTTAATAATGAAATTAGGGACTATTTTCATTGACAAACTACGATATTTAAATATAACAGAAATTTATAATAAAAAATACATATAGTTGTATTCGTTAGAACAATAGCAAGTATCTAAAGTGGTTTTAAGATTGTACTATGTGTAGTTTTTTAAATATTTACAATAAATCTATAATAAACGCATATTTCCCTCTTACTCCGCAAAATCCTAGCCTTAAGTGACAGAAGCCAAGAAGTTACTTTAACAAAATGGCACAACCTACAGATCTGATGCTCCTGCGACAAACACAGGTGTGTCTCGGGGGTTATTGGGGCAATTACTTTTTATAGGTTTCATTAGCGGTATCACAGAATGTTTAAGCAATTGCTACATTTCGTTATTTGCAGATAATAATGATGCTTCTGTTTTCGAAAAAGATTTGCCATTGCGTTGTTACTAGCATCCAAAAATATTACCGAGAAAATTGTTTAGTTCTCAATAATTTAAAAACTGAATTAATGGTTTTCACCACTCGTGAACTCTATTAGTAAAAACCGCTGCCCAAGGAATCACTACTTCCACATCCAGATTCTCTATCCAAGTCACTCACAACGAAAAAACTTTGTATGTGAAAATAATTGTTTATGGAACTTTAATAATATAATATTTGAAATCCTCTACCCCAAAAACCCATAAAACGATACCCCACATCGGTAGTGGGGTGGGGGTGGTGATAGGGGGTGGTAGTGGGGGGTGGATGAAGTAAAAAAATATTTTGAGGTTTCTGGTTCCTGTACATGCACTAAATCACATTTTTTTTTCATCCCCTTTAATAAGGAGGTGAGGGTGGTAATGGGGGGGGTGGCTAATGCCAAAAATTTTTTTGAGACCTCAGCTTCCCTTGTATATACTAAATACCAATTTCATGGACGCTTACCTGCTTGATTTACCCATTTACCCCAAATTTACCCCAATTTACCCCCCAACACTTCGACGGAAAAAGATGAAAATATAATTTAGTTCTAGATCTCGTTAAAGTACATATGTGTACCAAATTTCAAGTCAATATCTTAAACGGTTCCAGAGTAAACGTGCGCACAAGAAAAAGTTACAGACAGACAGACAGAAATTTTTTTTTCGCTCAAACTTAAAATCTCGACGTTTCATGAGATTTTAAGCCTATTTGGACAATAAAAGTTTTTAAAAAATTTTTTGTCGTTACTATACTTCCACTGGACGTGGAAGTAAAATGAATAATAACAAACGCGCGTTTATTATCTAATATCAATTTGAAACCGGTGCAAAATTATCTAATTTCAAAAATACGTTTAGCACCGATTTCAAAGTGATATTAAGTAATAAGGTACAGTTACTTGCTACTTTCTAATAAGTCGACAGATATTTGTAAAACTGAATGAAATTTTATTTATTACTTTTTATAGACATTTTTTGAAGACTTTTTGAAGGCGGGTTTGATTTAAAAAAAAATTCAACCATTTTAATAGTTTCTTTTATTTATTTAAATTCTACATAGTGAAGGAAACTATTGTGAAATTATTTTTATGTTGGGCAAATAAGTTTCATATTCGGTTTCAGCGACCCCAAAAACATATGCTACACTGGTTCTGGTCCGGCGCACCTAGTAAAAATATTTTGTGGTCATGTGTAATTAATGAATAGAGGGTTTCAAATAGAGAGAGATTTTTAATTCTTAAATTCCTCGCTTACCGAAAAGAAGCATTGTAATTGTGAAAAAATCAAAATTCCAGATTATTTTGGATTTTCGCATTTCAGATTACCTAGAATATAAAAACCGCTGCCCAAGGAATCACAACTTCCACATCCAGATTCTCTATCCAAGTCACTCACAACGAAAAAACTTTGTATGTGAAAATAATTGTTTATGGAACTTTAATAATATAATATTTGAAATCCTCTACCCCCAAAAACCCATAAAACGATACCCCACATCGGTAGTGGGGAGGGGGGTGGTGATGGGGGTGATAGTGGAAGTGGATGAAGTAAAAAAATATTTTGGGGTTTCTGGTTCCTGTACATACACTAAATCACAATTTTTTTTCATCCCCTTTAATAAGGGGGTGGGGGTGGTAAGGGGTGGCTAATGCCAAAAATTCTTTTGAGACCTTAGCTTCTCTTGTATATACTAAATACCAATTTTATGGACTCTTACCTGCTTGATTGACCTATTTACCTCAAATTTACCCCAATTTACCCCCCAACCCTTCGACGGAACAAGATGAAAATATAATCTAGTTCTAGATCTTGTTAAAGTACATATGTGTACCAAATTTCAAGTCAATATCTTAAACGGTTCCAGAGTAAACGTGCGCACAAAAAAAAGTTACAGACAGACCGACAGACAGACAGAAATTTTTTTTTCGCTCAAACTTAAAATCTCGACGTTTCATGACATTTTAAGCCTATTTGGACAATACAAATTTTTTTTAATTTTTTTGTCGTTACTATACTTCCATTGGACGTGGAAGTAAAACTTAGATCTTTCAATACAATATGTCCGTCGATCTCTTGGCTCTATATCTAAAACACTTTCTGACTGAGAAAAATTATATGTGGTGGGTAATTGAGGCGTATTGCCATGGAAAAAATTCTGGTATAATATATTGATCGAAAAATATTGAGGCTGAATACTCCAAAGAAATAAGTAAGGAAAAAATGTTACGGAAAATACCAATATTTCACATGTAGATAACACAACTGCTAAGGCAGAAACCTATTTTAGTTTTAGCGAAAAAGGCTGATCACCAAAAGTATGAAATAATTAACTAGACTGAGGCCTCAACATTCGACGGAGGATATGTCGTAAGTGTACCTTTGTCTTTATGAACTACTCTAGAAAAAGTTGAGACATTACATTGAAACGGGGCCGCTTTCTTGAAAACGCGAGTACTGGTAGCAAGTTCAATGGTATGCCTCTAAAGAATAATTTCTGAGACACATTTTCCGATATCCCCACTCCGGCGAATCTCGGCGGGGTCATTCTAGTAAAGTATTTATAGTTAAAATGTTTGATGATGGTGACAG
This sequence comes from Rutpela maculata, assembly GCA_936432065.2. Classification (NCBI taxonomy): domain Eukaryota; kingdom Metazoa; phylum Arthropoda; class Insecta; order Coleoptera; family Cerambycidae; genus Rutpela; species Rutpela maculata. Next base: position 86,094,802 of record OW386285.2, read on the forward strand.
AAGGACGAACAAATGCACGAGCGAAAGCAATGGGCTCATTTAACATATTTTTTAATACATATTTCGAAAGTACACCTTGTAGTTAGTAATGTGCAAAATATCAGATTTTGTCAACTGATTCTCCCTCAAAATAAATAATGAAAATGCACCGACTCCTGTGGCACGCATGACGGACGTGCTAATTTTGTTCATTCTTTTAAGTGATCTGTATTTTGGTATGAACATGGATAAAAAAGGGGGTTATATAAATATTATATAGTTCCAGACTGTAAAAGTACATCAGTGTCTACTCCCAATAAAATATTTATTTCATTACCATGTGACGAAAGTATTAGGAATTTGTCGCAGCAAGATATTCGCAGGGAGAAATTTGTTAATAATAAAGGGACGAAATATTGTTTCGAGGATAAAATATAATGTAATAGGTTATTATTAAAAAATGTACAATAATAAAATTTGTAGCTTGAAGAAGGTATGGAAAATTATATGTATTATATAATACCTTTTATTTGCACATAACTAACAGCGTCACCGCCGTAATTTTGTCTGGCTGACCTAAAAAATCAGATAAATTCGGTAGACTTTATTAAAGTAGATATCTATCTATTGAACCTACCTAGCACCTTTTATTTCAGCACTTATGTAATATTTATTATTACAAAATATATCTACGCATGGCAACATGTTGGAATCAGCCTTAACGTATCCACTTTCTGGAGAATACATATTTTATTTATAAAAAATAACACACTGAAATAAGTTAAATAACGAAGTAGCACCACACCCGCACAGTGTACAACGAAATCTCTTAAGTGATAAGTCCTACCACTCAACGCTTAAACTGAATATAACCGCATAATTCATAGAACCAGTGGAGTGGTGTGACATTATCCGCGCCGTCGACCGTTTCAAATATGTTACGAATTCGAAATTAAATATTAGGGTGAATATTACTAGCGGCCTAATTTTACTTCCACGTCCAGTGGAAGTATAGTAACGACAAAAAAATTTTTAAAAATTTTTATTGTCCAAATAGGCTTAAAATGTCACGAAACGTCGAGATTTTAAGTTTGAGCGAAAAAAATTTTTCTGTCTGTCGGTCTGTCTGTCGGTCTGTCTGTCTGTCGGTCTGTTTGTCTGTCGGTCTGTCTGTCTGTCGGTCTGTCTGTAACTTTTTTGTGCGCACGTTTACTCTGGAACCGTTTGAGATATTGACTTGAAATTTGGTACACATATGTACTTTAACAAGATCTAGAACTAGATTATATTTTCATCTTGTTCCGTCGAAGGGTTGGGGGGTAAATTGGGGTAAATTTGGGGAAAACAGGTAAATCAAGCAGGAAAGAGTCCACAAAATTGGTATTTAGTATATACAAGAGAAGCTGAGGTCTTAAAAAAAATTTTGGCATTATCCACCCCCATTACCACCCCCACTCCATTATTAAAGGGGATGAAAAAAAATTGTGATTTAGGGTGTGCACAAGAACCGGAAACCTCAAAATGTTTTTTTACTTCAACCACCCCCACTACCACCCCCTATCACCACCCCCACCCCCTACCGATGTGGGGTATCGTTTTATGGGTTTTTGGGGTAGAGGATTTCAAATATATTATTAAAATTCCATAAACAATTATTTCCACATACAAAATGTTTTCGTTGTGAGTGACTTAGATAAATAATCTGGATGTGGAAATAGTGATTCCTTGGGCAGCGGTTTTTTCACTATATATTTAAAGGGTTAAATACTTACTTAAACTAAATTTAAAATTTTAAATATGGAAAATGCAAAAATAAATTATAAAATAAATGTCACCAAATGAGCCCATTGGGTCTTACGAAACTTAAAAGAGACCCCGCCATAAGAGAGAAGATGTTCTGTTTCAGGATCCAATTACTCGACAATTTTCTTATTTTCTGGTGAGTTTTTTCGTGAGTTTTACACGTTTTTAAACTTTAAGTTCACTATTACACTCGCTCAATTAATTTTAAAAATATTTCACATCTGTGTCGAACGGGTATAAATAACGAAGTGAGCCACGTTCAAACGAGTTTACGCAAGAATTTTTAAGTTAAACATATTTCGAATGGATATGAATCTGACGATACTACAGGGTGTAATTATTGAGGATGACAAACGAAGGAAAATGAATGATGTTTAAACTGACAGTGGTATACATATAATTGTAAGTTTAAACTTATAATTATACATATCAGTCAATATAAACTCAATTATAAAAATATCTTGTGCGAGAATATTTCTATAATTGTCAATTTAAACTGACAATTATGTAAAATTACAAGTTTAAACTTACAATTATGTATAATTGTCAGCATAAACTTGTAATTATACTTATAATACATCGGTGAGGGAATAAAACAGGGAATTTAATTCGAATAAGTGCGGAAGTTTTAAAAGCTTTGGGAATTTGTAGATTTCGATACCCTGAATGAAAGAAGAAAACATGCAAAATAAAAGAGCATTAAATTTTTTACAAAATATGTCCTATACATTTTTTTTTTAAACTGAATAGCTTCGGTGCAGCAGCCGAGCGAAGTCAAGCATCACTGACAAAAATATGTTTTTTTTTGCAATTTCCCAATTTAGTGCGACTTTTATGGAGCAGTATTTTTGTGTCAAAAAAATAGAATATTGTTTTATTAGGAGTAAAAGTAATACTTTTGTTTAACATCGCGTCTCTACCACCTACAGATACAGCGGCATGGCAGCATTCACTCAGGACATATTATCAAGTCTAAGAGTGGCAGGGGGTTTGTAAAAATGTTGAAGAATAGGGCTGGGGACAGAGCAAAGCTGGGCTTACATCAGTAACAATGCTGAAAGATCTCCTGAAAATCTACTTAAATTTCTTTCCTGTAAATGCAAGAAAGGGTGCACTGCAGCATGTGGTTGTAGAAAGGCAGGGTTAAAATGTTCTGTAATTTGCAAATTTTGTAACGGACAAAACTGCGACAATGCACCAGCAACAGTCGACGAGACGAAAGTATTGTTGAAGACTACAAGGAGCCTGGACCTTCGACATGAAGCACCTAAAACGCCGAAAGAAGCAGGCTAGTAATGGATTAGGCCTATAGAGGACAAAAAAAACGCGCCATAGACTCTACCTCAAGGTGATGTGGAAATGAGTATTGAACATTTAGCTATGCGGAAGAATCTACCTATCGAATCTACTATTAATTGGTAAGTGACAATAGGAAACTTGAATAAAAATTAAATTTAGAAAATAATACTCACAAGCATAAGCTAATATCATTAAAAACCTATAATTCGCAAGAAAACATTCTTCAATATGAGCTATTAAAGTCTGCAAAATTTAGACTATTATTGTTACTCACCGCCAGTAATTGTGACGTTAAACAGTGCGCTGACATATGGCGCCTCAGCCTCAGACATGCTCAGACTATGAGAACCTATTCATTATTATTTGCTGTGCCCCATTCTACACACAGTGTGACCTCACAGTTATTCCCGCGCCTATTCTCTCACTTAAAATTAATAGCTAGCGATTACAACTTTAATTATTTTTCACAAATTAAATTTTGGGATTTAAGGGATGATATTTGGCATAGCCTATTTTTGCATATAAATGAACACTCCATTAAAATAAAAAAAATATATGCAAGTCTTCTATTATACGTAATTGTAAGTTTAAGCTTGCAATTATTCATAATTGCAAGTTTAAACTGACAACTATAAAATATTTTTATGTATGTTCTTTCTACGCTTTCGTAATATTACTGCTAATCAATATTTATTTCTTAATACATATAAAACCGTGCTTAATTTCTCAACCTATTACCTTCATTACCTACCACATTGTAATGTTATTTTATTCAGATTTTCATAAAGCAATTTAAATCGTTCAAGCGAGCTGTAAATATAAATATGGTTATAAATATGATTATGATTGATGTTACCTTGCTTACATTTTACATTTTAATGCCGCCATTTGACGTCTATAAAAATATATTAACTTGAAAAGATATAATAAATCGATGTCCTCTTTAGTTATAAAATTCCACCGAACAAATAACTTATTAGGCTCACTTTGGTTCTTTTTGCAGCAAAATAAAATATGAATAAAATTCCGCTATCTCTAAATTCACATAGAGTCTATAAATTTTTACAAAGGAATTTAAACGAGTGCTGTCATCAATATTAAACATCAAAGAATTTAAAATATATCCGATTTCAAGGATTTCCCTTTGAACTTGGAAAGGATCATTACGACTGAAAACGGTTTGCAATTTTCCAATGATAACGCCACCTTAGTTATGTTTAACAAATAGTCTGACGTCCGAACCTATCGATCTATTTAAAGAGACTAGGAATGAAATTAAGACTTAAGATTATACTGAAACCTATAGATATTTTTCTTTACAAAAAATTCGTTTATTAGGTGTTACGGTTTCGTAAAATTTTATTAAGTGTTAGGTGTTAGTATTTGGATTCTACGATTTTTAAAGATTCAGTTTAGAATGTTTGTGAAGGCCATAGGTTAATTTCACTAGGCGGAGAATTAAATAGTTAGCGACATAAATAGGTCTGGAAATAAGTACGTGTAAAACTCGCTTGGGGTAATACGGCGAACAGAGAGGCAGAGAGGTTGGTAGTGTGAAAAAATGACCAGCTGATTGGGAGAAATTATTGTTAATAATCTGCGTCTTTATATGGATAGTTGCATACGTGTAGCTTAACAAGGCGTCATCCATTGTTGGATATAAGCATATATGGTACCTTGGGGTTTACGACGACGCCTTGGTCAAAATTTGAGATACGTGTTTTGAACGATGTTGTTTAAGAGTTTGATGCTAGACCATAGATTTAAAGAGTATTGGATCTCGATCTATGTAATTTATAGTCAAACTGTCACCTTAGTTCAATTTCATGCTTTATTCATCTACGAGAGCCGTGGAAACAATTACTAAGTACCACCTAGTGGGAAGGTTAATATAATTTTTTATTCGTTGTTTTATGTATTTGCTCTATAGTAGTATTTAATGATTTAGACGCCATTTCGCTGTATTTATTCGGCATATAGTGATATTAATACAGATTTTAAGTGATCAATGTGTACTATAATTTGATTTGGTATTAACAAATTATAAAATGGTACATAAGACCCTATAATATAACTATTTAAGACTCTTGTACCTCTTGTATTAAAAGGATAAAAAAAATAATAATTAATAATTAGTCTGAATGCATAGGAATAAAATGATGTGGATAAAAAACTATTTTCATTTTTACCTGTCAGTAAAATAATATTTATAAGTCTAAACGCAACTAGTGACGAGTATGTGGAATATTAACTTTTAGATCAATTCCTGTTTTCATTCCTTTGAAGCGTCGATAGGAGGCGAGTAAGTTAGCGAGTTAAAGACGAGATCAACACCAAAAAACCCTGAAGAACGACTTTTGATCACTTAAATATTACTTCACATGAATCTCGAACTTTCACCACCTTAAACCTTCAACCCCTTAAAAGGGTTATGGTTTATACGTTAGAAACGATTCAAGAAACTTAAGCAATTAACTTATAATCCCATAAAAATGAATTTGGTATTCAATCTGCATGAGCACTACTTCGTTTGTTTGTGACTCTCGACCAAAGAGGTAAACGCAGAATAAAGAGAAATATCTGCGATTTTTAGGTTAGGGTGTAACCTAACCTAAAAATCGCAGATATTTCTCTCACTTCTCTCACTTCTCTCTCACTTTGTCGCAGCATTACTCTAAAGTACAATGTCTTAAAGATATTTTTCATTTTTTTAATTGAAGTTGATTAATATATCTGCTGTCGGCAGATTTTTGTCCAAAAAAGATACATTTTTTCCAGCCCGCCCAACTTATAAAGTAAAAAAAATAATAATTCGCATCTGGTGCTGCATGGTTCTAAGAAGAATAGTTCAACATATGATTATCGATGTGGAAAAGAAATTAAATGATAAGCAAAGAGGCCGTATGTGGTTAAAAAAATAGATTGCAAGTAGAGACAACTCGAGTTTCTCTGTTTTTATACAAATTAGAATGAAGTCCACTTTTGAAGGACCTTTTATAAAGCACTTGAATATTTTTTGGCAGTCAAGTTGTTCTGGGGAGTATATTTATTTGTTAAGGGGACCTTTATCAACATGAGAAATAAGTGACAGAACATTTGTCAGTGATATTTAAACGCTGAGATGTAACGAGCAAAATGCGGTACCTTGCATCTGAGCGTAAAAACTTGTTTGACGGTCATTTCATCCTGTAGAGCAGATTTTTTTGTTAATGAGACTTGTATTAAGGTAGCAAAAAAAAATGACAAAACTTTTAACAATGATTTATAGCCTCCAAGATGTGACGGTAACGTCAATTTCGCGTAAACTCACCGGCTTCTTCGTTTTTATAGACGTGCAGAAATTGTTCTGAGGGGAATTTGTTCATAAAGTGCATAATTTCTTAGTCAGGAGACTTCTAATAAATTTTTAAATATAAAAATGACCTTTTAATAATAATACAATACATCTGAGATACGGTAGGAACTCAAGTTAACCAAAAATGTTAAATTCGTGTATATTTAAGAGTGTATGGTACTTTTGTTGACAGTAATAACTTTCCGGCGAAGCTATTTTATTATTATAGGAGCTTATATTTACGTTTTAAAAAGGAGCCAGAACTTGTAATGATGAGTTTACAGTTCTGAGATGAAGTAGGTATGCGGAAAAATCAAATTTTCTTCAAAATTTATAAATATTTTCTTTCTGACTAGCTATACTGACAGGAGTTTCTTTCTTGAAATTTTTTTCTGTGTTTAAAACATTTAAATAAACATTCTCAACCTAAAAAAACTTGTAACGATCAGGTGCTATACCTCCGTTCTTTTACAACTTTTGCTGGCGATTCTATTTTATTCACTTTCGGCATAGAAGGTGTACGTTCACAAAAAATGAGCGTTGTAACAATGGCATAATTTGTTTGTTTTTTATACCTTGAACCATGGCCAAATCGACTGGTTGACATATACCAGAAGTTTATTTTATAGTTATTTAAGTTCGTTAGAATTAATCAACGCATAGATAATACTTGTAACGATGAGTTACCAAAAAAGCCACCTAGCTCCCGCGCTATTAGTGGTTTATATTGCTTATTTGCTGCTTGGGTCATTTTCTCGTCATGGTTAAAAACAATGTTCACCTTATTACATTTTTAATCAATAGTTTAACTTGTTTAGATTAAGATAATGCAACTATAATAATACCAAACTTATATTTTATCACTTTAAAATATAGAGTTCAAAATCGATCGCGAAGTTGACACCGCTGTATAAAGAACTCAACTCCATCCACACACCACATCACGACAATAAAAGTGTTATTCTTGTAAGTGGTGGAATTGATCCGGTAACGGTCTATACTTTAACTTAACTACCGATGTACCTATTTAAAGCCCATTCTTGCCATTCAATTCGATTCGACTCAATAAAAAAAGTAATAGTCCTTGAATTTTCCGATAATGCTCGCAGTGGGGAAGAGAACTCTATTGTATTCTTCCTAATTTATGACTTTACAATGATGCAAAATGTATTACTACATTTTCCGTTTTCATAGAGTGAATGGAAAGAACTGTTTCATTTTTCATTTTTTTCACTGTGAAATATTTAACGACTTTTTCATTGTTGTCTTCTGTCGTACACGTTATGAATTACAGACTAACTCAAACAACCGGTAGGGCTTCCTTACATCGCTAGTTATACGCATCTATAGGCGCTGTCGAGTGATAATTGGCCATTATAAGCTTTACTTTCTTTCTGTACATTGATGCTGAAAATACATACTGTTAGAGAACATGAGAAAATAATGACATATTATAAAAATTATTGGTTATTATTCCGCTAATAATTTGTACTGCACATTAAAATAACGGTTACTAGATCTCTCAGAGTTCATTTCATTTCACCTTTCATATACACACAATCTTTTTTAACAATAATTATTAATTGGACCAACTAAATTTTTGGGTGAAATAACTCTAAAATGTGCAAAATTAGCCCAAACAAAAAACATCAAAGGTGGTAAGTAAAACACCTAATTAAAAAAAATGGCTTCTCGAAATTCGATTTTCTTGCTTATTTTCACATTGTTACATTTTTGACACACTGTACATCTGTTTGTCTTCATAATGGTCATATCTCAGATGACTAGGAGGCTAACAAATCTATCCACGCTTCATCATATAGAGAGTGTCCTAAAATTATGGATACGCCTGAATAATTCGTCAGGATAGCGAAACATGAGGAAAGTGACCTGTATGAAAGTTATTCAGGTCATCGGGGGCATCACTTGGTGACCATGGATTTGACCTTGAAGGTAATTTTGAAGGTAATTTGAAGGTCAACGTTTGTTTCTTAAAATAGGAACCCCATTTTTTACCCCGGTTCTGATAGAGCGAAAAATTCTGCATTAGAAATGTAAAAGGTCAAAAGGTCAAATATCTCTAGAAATTTTCAGGCTGGTATTTCGTCAGGATAGCTAGATTTAATGAAAATTACCTCTATAAGGTGACCTTGGAGTGCATTGAAATCAGGAATCAACCTTATAGGTTTTAAATAAAGTGACCATTTTTTTTCAGATTTCTCCACCCCGCTCATCAATTTTAAGGGGTTGGACAAAACATTTTTTTTTTTCAGATCGCACCCCCGCTCATTAATTTTGAAACCAGGAAAAAAAATTTCAGGTTTCCTCTCCCGCTCATCAATTTTGAAACTTGATTTTTTTTTCCATTTTGACTCGTATTAGCAAGATTTAAATATGGTCACTTTAATTTTAAAACGTGCTAATTGCTCAAAGAGTTTGGAATAGTTTTTAAAATAGCCTACAAGTTTTAAGAAATATATTAAGACTAATTGGACTTAAGATATACTTCTACAAACTACTTAGAGAGCAATTGGTAGTTTAATAGGCATTTTAAGAGAAAACATGTTTGAAGTAGAATTATTCACAACTAAAGAGGGTTCATGTATACAACCACCATTATTTCTAGCGGTCAAGTAATGCAAAATGGCCAAAACGGTGGGGTGGGGTATTCCAGATTGAACAAAAAATGTAATTTCTAATGTTTTCTAAAAATAAAAAACTAACACTGAACCATATTATGGGCGTATGCTACCAATTTATTTATTTTGAATTTACCGCAAAGGAAAATTAATTATCGAGATATTTCTTTAAGGAGTTTTTATAGAGTGCACGAATTTTTTTAGGAAATATCTAACCCATGTTGTACAGTAAACTTAGCCTTGTCAAAAATTTTAGCCCACTATGTGAATTCCAATACTTCATTTATAAGTAGTATATCTGTCGTAGTCGTTTAATGAAATAAGTCATTTCGTGAAATGCGTAGGCAGTACATGAACTGCCGGCATATCATGCAAATTCTTGAGGTTGCAAAATCTACCCAGGCATTTCGTGAAACGCCGGAGTCATCTCAGCACTTGACGTTTAAAGTCATTCTATAAGATCTGCCGCAAATTATTATTACTATTATTTGCTGCCTACGGAAAATAAGAGTAAAAAAGACTTGTTCAATGATCATTACAAAGAGTACTATGAAGCAAATCCGAATAAATATGACCGTATACCATCAAGAAATTAAACGACGTGCGAAGAATATTCAATCAATTTTGTGGTTAGGTTAGGTTGAATTGTTATATTCGTAATTCGTAATTTCGTTAGCAATCTAAAACCCGAAACATACCAAATAAATCTGAACCTAACCTCAAAGTTAGTTAAATCTCCATCTCTCCATCTCTTTGTAATGATATCTGAACAAGTCTTTTTCACTTTTAATTACCATAATAATAAACAAAACAAATATCTCAACTTGGCTTCCGGGCAAACAAATCGCCCGAAACGGAAACTAACCTAACCTCAAACACACAACACAATACAACTGTCGGGTATCAGTCACTTCATGAACAATCAACATCTAATCGTGTAGAACGACCTTAAACATTATGTGCCAAGACGATCACGGCGTTTCACAAAATGCCTAGGCAGATTGTGTAACCTCAAGAATTTACATGATATGCCGGTAGTTCATGTACTGACTAGGCTTTTCACGAAATGACTTATTTCATCAAAAGACTACGACATATCTATAAGTTGAATTTTTTTTCGGTATTCTACTTATGTCCATATTATAACTATGCGGCCCTATATCCCATATATCATGTAGATCGAATGCATGTATCAATAGTTTTGTTTGCAATTATATATGCTACCTTTGCTTCCTCTTCTCGATTCTTCCTAGATAACAATAAATTGGTTTGGGATAACTTATATTGAAGTCACAAGCACGTGCGTGGGGACACTTGGAGACAGATGGAACGGAAGTGTAGTACTCGTGTCCTTTTACTTGGATGGGGGGGGGAGGATAATTCAAGTTAAAAGCTTTAATAGTAGTTTCAAAAAGAGGTATGTAGGCCTTTTTCTAGGTGGGCGCCCGTACTCTTATAAGGAATTCATGTCATATTGTTTTATTATTGTTTTTATTGCTTAGTTACCAACTACATAATAGTGTACTTTATACCCTTGCGGGCATAAAGTGCATTTTACGGCCCGCACGGATATAAAGATAAAAAACATTTTTTGATTGACTTATTAATAAACTTTATTAATTACAAAATATGAAAATTAAAGTATTATGTAAATAATCTACTTACCTTTATTTAGTCGAATTCACATGAAACTGGCAATTCTGGAAGGATCCGATGATAGCTAGATAGCCGGCAGCAAATGTTGATTCATGTTTCATTGTCTGGGTATCAAGTTTCTGCAAGAAAAAGCCAGATCCAGAAGATATGTCTGCCAGCATCCTTGAAACCGCATTTTTTGAAGATATACTGTCCTCTAAATATCCTTCAGCAACCTACGTACTCTTCCATCCACCATAGCGCTTTAACGTGGTCATACTGGCTCCAGCCTCTGCCAGAAGAGTTGCCGATGTTCGACGCAGACAGTGTCCTGTATACTTATCATGATCGCTCAAGCCCAGATATTTCGCAATGATAAACGGGATTTTTCCAAATGTGTTTTTTCCAACTGGCTGTACAGTACGACCTTGCGACCTTGTCTATAGATCAGAAAAAGTCTTTTTTCTGAACAACCACGTGGTCATAAAGACATGTAGTCTCTTATCAGCTTCAAATTGTTCATTTCATCTTCGTCAACAATGGTAAAAACGCGCTTTTTATCGGTTTTTGTTTCTGGTACATTTACCAAGAAAACTGATTTTCTCTCTTCTACGTGAGTAACTAGCATATTCACAAGTTCTTGTCGTCGACATCCACCAAATACACCAAATGTTAATGCAATTTTGTTCATTAAAAACATCTCGTTCGGTGCCTCATGAGTAAATTTTGAAACATCTTCTCTAGACAGAACTTTAGACTTTTTTGGCTGGTATTCTTTTGGCTGTTGCTTCAAATATTCGCTTAACTTATGGCAATTAGCGATGTTAATATTCTTATTTACCATTAAAGTCTTCTTTACCATTGAATATTTGGACTATAAGTAAATCAAAGAAAATGTTTCAGCGAGATCGCCGGAAGTATGCAAGCAACACAGTTTCATCAATATGTTCTACACAGTTTTCTGCCTTCCAGTTTAGTAATTTGTCATATTCTCTGTTGTAGGCGTCTCTCGATTTACTCGGCAGCAAGTCTTGTGTTGCTTTTTCTGATTTTTTTGCAATTTCGTCAGGAATTTCAAAACATTCCTGCATTTTGACTTTTTAAGTTTGACAGCTAGCAAAATTTGTTTAATCAACAAATAAATAAAGCATTCCCCTAGCAACGATATGATAAACTGAAAATGTTATTATAATCAAATTGAATTTTCGGATTTTTTTTGTGGATGCAATAACGAACTAGCATGACATAAAAGTTTGTATGCATCGCGGGAATTAATAGATGTTTATGAACTCGGGCGACTTACAACCCCTCGGGCCGGAGGCCCTCGGGTTTGTAAGATCGTCGCCCTCAGGGAATAAACATCTACTTAATTCCCTTGATACATAAATAACTATTATAACAGTTCATAGTCTTTCCATACCATTTACGTTTATAAGTAATCTTAGAAATAAGCTTTTAGAATACTTTGTAGACTATTACTTCCACGTCCAGTGGAAGTATAGTAACGACAAAAAAATTTTAATAAATTTTTATTGTCCAAATAGGCTTAAAATGTCATGAAACGTCGAGATTTTAAGTTTGAGCGAAAAAAAAAAATTCTGTCTGTCGGTCTGTCTGTCTGTCGGTCTGTCTGTCTGTCGGTCTGTCTGTCTGTCGGTCTGTCTGTAACTTTTTTTTGTGCGCACGTTTACTCTGAAACCGTTTAAGATATTGACTTGAAATTTGGTACACATATGTACTTGTCCGAGATCTAGAACTAGATTATATTTTCATCTTGTTCCGTCGAAGGGTTGGGGGGTAAATTGGGGTAAATTTGGGGTAAATGGGTAAATTAAGCAGGTAGGAGTCCATGAAATTGGTATTTAGTATATACAAGAGAAGCTGAGGTCTCAAAAAAATTTTTGGCATTAGCCACCCCTATTACCACCCCCACCTCCTTATTAAAGGGGATGAAAAAAAAATGTGATTTAGTGCATGTACAGGAATCAGAAACCTTAAAATATTTTTTTACTTCATCCACCCCCCACTACCACCCCCCTATCACCACCCCCACCCCACTACCGATGTGGGGTATCGTTTTATGGGTTTTTGGGGTAGAGGATTTCAAATATTATATTATTAAAGTTCCATAAACAATTATTTTCACATACAAAGTTTTTTCGTTGTGAGTGGCTCGGATAGAGAATCTGGATGTGGAAGTAGTGATTCCTTAGGCAGCGGTTTTTTAAAACTAAAGTTGTTATTTGGGCTACATCCTCAGGAGGTTTACTTACTGTTACTTCTTAGAGTACCATTGTTGTTCTTATTTGGCCACGTGTTGGATTAGAACTTACGTAATTCATAATATTCTTCCCTATCTATTTTCATATAGGTTGATAATTGGATAATTTTACTCTAATAAGATATTTGTCAGATATTGTGGGTGGAAAAAGTAGATAGGGAAATAAAGAAAGTTACATGAGTTACAAATAAAAAGTTATAGAGCTTACATGTAATTCACATTCGGTATTATTAAACAATAAATTAAAAGAAAGATTTTATGTGATGAGGTCTCGAGTGAAATTAAAATAAGAACTTGTTTTATTAATATCTCAAACAGACATTTACTTCTTATTCCTACTTCATTTTCAATTATTAAATACATTTTATTAATACAAATCTCCGGAACTGCAGAGCGAATGAATCTTTTAAACTATAATTTCAAATTCAACAAAACATTTAGCTATATTACATAAAAAAGTTGAACTAGAGAACGGAAAAATCTCTGGAATATATGGGGCTGAAGTTCACATCAAGTGGAAAATTTTCAGATAAAACTTGCCCGACTGGAAAGATGTTTGAAAAAGTTCAAGTGTATGATAGACTTTGCTGCTCTAATGTTTTCGTTTTCTATTATCCTTCGCAGGAAGCGACAGATACAGAAACGTACAAAGGAAAACAAGAATAAATAACGCTTTAAAGTTTACGTTTTAATACACGAAAAATATTTTATTTATCTAATGAAAGGACATTTATACTCTCAACCCTTGAAATACGACACGCATTTTAAAATACATAGTTTTTTTCATAAGAAATTCGAGATTACTGTTATTTTAGTGGAAACAAATGAATTTTGCTGATAACTAGAAGTGCAGCGCTATTTTAATATACAACTAAATATTTTGACTTTCCTCATTTACGTAAGGAAAGTATTGTAATCGTGAAAAAATCTTTTTTTTGGGATTTCAATGTTTCAGACCCTGTAGATTACGAAAATTAAAGTTTTTAAATTCCGTCTGTGAGTCTGATGTTTGTCTGTCTGTGTGTCTGTCTGTGTGTCTGTGTTTGTCTGTCTATATCTTCAAAACTAATTGACGGAGAAGAATAATATCTGGACTTTTAGTAAGAAATATACAGGGTGGACAACAATATTTGGTATGTATTAACACAATTAGCAACGAAGAACTGGGACATACTTTTGGTGAAAATGTACCTGGTGAACAGAAACAAAGTAATTGATAAAAAAAATGTGGCCGAGGACAATAATATTTGGTATGTATTTAACACTTTTAGTGAAAAATATACAGGGCTGACATTCTTAAAAAAATAATTAACGACAAAAATATGACAGAGGACCATAGTATTTGGCATATAGTTAACACAATTTCCAAGGAAGAAATCTGATGTACTTTAAGTTGGAAATATACAGGGTGGGCATCCGAAAAAATATTAAAATATTGTGGAAATTAATGTTTCGAATATAGTTGACATTATTGTAGAGGACATATTTTTTGTGAAAAATATACCCTAAAAAATAATTAACAAAATATTGTGGGAAGGAATATTTGCAATGTCTTAGAGACCATTTTCGAGGAAATTTTAATAAGTATACAAGTGTGGCCATTCAAAAAAATGAAGGAAGGAAGGAAGAAAGAAGAAGGAAGAAGAAAGAAAATAATATTTGAAATATAGTTGACACTACTGCCATATACTTTTAATGAATAATAATATAACGAGTGGTCACACTAAAAAAATAATTAAGTAAGAAACAACGGAGAAAAATGTCCATTGTCATAACAAAAATAATTTTCTTGTGAGCAGTTTGACAGCAGTTTTAATAAAACTGAATAATAGTAATTGATTTTAATGCGAATTATTACATACTCTACTTATCAATTTTCATTTAGTTATGACGCAGGAAAAAGTAATGGTATTAATAAATAAAAGAGTAGAGTTCTGTGTAAATACTTTTACCGACTATTTTAATTAATAAATGAATAGCTATTTTTCTCGCCTCAGAAATGTATGTTTTTAAGTAAATAATGTTGATAAAAGAACAGTTGATTGTTAATCCATCCACCTAAATTTTTTAAAACTAGCGCAATGTTCTCATTTACTGTTTCTTTCTTTCCTTCGCTGTCAAGCTTGAAGAACTTGAAGATCTCGCAGAATGTAATGATTAATAAGTTACGATCGACGATTAGCTTAAAAAAAAAGGTATTTTAAGTGCTGTCTATATTCAGTTATCTTCTGATTTCGTACGTTCACTTCTATGCAATAAAATCCCGTACACCTATTTTTCACTATATTACATCATTCTTTATTTATTTGTAAGTGTCATATTTTCGAAATGCCGAAATGAACTGAACATGAAAAAATTCTAATTCTCTCTAAAATTGAAGAGGGATGGTCTATCAGAGTAGTTTCTAACCATTTTTACTTACATAAAAGTACCGTTATGAGTGTAAAGAAAAGGTGGGAGGAGGAAGGTTATCATATCAAGAGAAAAAACGGTTCAGGCCGACCGAGAAGTTCAAATCTCGCTTAAGATGAAGCGCTCCTTGGCTATTTGAGGGAAAATCCATTTCAAACAGCAGTAGATGCTGTGTCCATGACAAATTTTCTAGCATCGAGGTCAACAGCTATCCGAAGGATAGGAAAATTGGAATTAAAAAACTTTGTAAGTGCCAGGAAGATCATATTAACAGAAGAACATAAGCAAGCCCGCATTCTGTTTTGTTTAAATTATGTCTATCGCCCGTGTAAGTTTTGGAACAATGTTGTGTTTACCGATGAAAAAGTTTTTCAGTCTTGTAATGACGGACATATTCGGGTGTACCGTGCTGCAAATACCAGGTTTCACGAACGCTACGTGTCTCCGCGGAACAGATCCGGGTGATTTTCTGTTAATGTTTGGGCATGGATAAGCACGAAATCGCTTGCTTTGTTAATACATACGGTTGCAAACAAAAATCGACTCAAAGTAAATGTCGTAAAACATATATTGGCATTGGTTGAATGTTACGATAGTAAATTTTTACATTTATTATAAATCGAAATCATTAAATCATTAACATTTTTCCAAATACTTATGACATTTTACAATCAATATCACTTTTTTATAACCTATATCATAATAAATCTAAATTCCAAAAAGACTGATTCACATCACTTAATGTTAGTAAAAACTGGATTACCTGATTATTCAAGTGTACCGGATTCTATTTCACAGAAGTGTACAGTCGTGGTCAGAAAAAGGTTTCCGACCCGAACAGCGTATTTTATAAATTTTCCCTGCGTGAGTATGACTTTACGTTTGAGTATTTCAATGCCTTTGAAATTGATACTATAATAATATAAATGTTTGGAGTTCCTTGTCAGCATCATAAGAAATGCATCTCTACTCTCTGAAAGATGATGATTTTCTTTCGGTCGGAATTTATTCCTTGTTTGGCCTTGTAGGAGCGTGCCGCTAACGGTTTTCTTTTGACTCGGTCACTAGCTTGTCGATTTACCCTTGAACTGCTGTCTGGTTACATTATCATATCTTATCAATTAATTACTAACGACGGAGACACATTGCTGCCAAAAACAACACGCTAAACATATTATACAATTAAAAATAATGCGGTTTCCAACTCCCACTGATTCGAATACATCAAACTAAATGTTCACGAATTTCTTAAAGCACATACAGAATATTATTATAATACATATCTTCCTTCTAATCAGTTATATAAGCGTATCTTTTAACAAAACGTTTAGCCTAAGTTTTGAGTATACAAATCACTTGGACCACATGTATAGCGAAGTAAAACGCTATAATAATAATGTAGAATGATATTTCAAAGGATTTATTTGAATGTTAACATTTTCTGTAAAATATATAATATAAATTGTTTTTGTTATTTTTTCTATACCCATGTTATATGTAGATATGTAGTATGTACCCCACATTACTCCCCCCTCCTACAACGAAGAAACCAACTTACCAAGGTATCAATATTTAAGATGACATTTAAGTGAAAAGTCAGTTTTGACAGATAGATGCTAAAATAACGTAAAACAAGGACATTTATTTTTGTAATAACATTATCCTTAATGTATGTTATATGTCATTGAAAAATTGAAATAAAATAGCAAGCGTGTGCTAAGTGAATGAAAGTTTGCAATCATAATTGGATTGAGCGTCTTTCAAAGATGTCGCACCAGCTATAGCAGCTTTGGCTAAAGAAAAGCTGGCGAGACAATTAAAATAGTGAATGAGTTTGCAATCATAATTGGATTGAGCTTTTCTCAAAGATGTCGCACCAGCTATAGCAGGTTTGGCTAAAGAAAAGCTGGCGAGACAATTAAAATAGTGAATAATTAATATATTGATACACTTGATAAGCTGGTTTTACATTGCAGGGAGTCATATAGTAGAGTACTTACCTATACATGTACATAATTGAGTAAGTAATAGCAAGTCTTCTGAAAATCTAGTTTGATTCGTTTCTCGGTACTATCTTCATGGAGAGACTGAGGAATCCATGTCTAGCGAAGATATCTATGGAACGGTCGACCTTTAGCTGGCTGTCTTCGTTATGGACGTCGTCCGTCATCAGCGGTTAGCAGCACGAGCAGTTTGGTTCGGCCCCATATTCTTATCGCGACTGATACAGCTGTCTAGAATATCCATGGGAGATTATTTCCTGCATAATAATTTCTTGTCATCAACTCTCAGGAGGCATACAACGCGTAAAGCGATCGGGGTCACCAATATAGCGAAGTAAAATGCTATAATAATAATGTAGAATGATATTTCAAAGGATTTATTTGAATGTTAACATTTTCTGTAAAATATATAATATAAATTGTTTTTGTTATTTTTTCTATATCCATGGTTATATGTAGATATGTAGTATGTACCCCACAACATGATTTCGGATAAACATAATAATAGTATATTATTCAACGAGGGGTAATGTAGGTAATAACTCACGCAGATGAAGTTTACAGCACGCGCCGCAGGCGAGTGCTGTAATTAATTAAGTCAGTTATTACCATTACCATAAGCTGAATACTATGTTTTATCTACGATTATAACAATAAATATTAAATTGAGAAAATTTTGTTTAAATTACTCAGTTTGTTTATTAATAAAATTAACTGTAAGATTTAATTTTTGTATACACTTTTATATTTGTTCTGAGATTTTTCGGGTAATAAATTATATATTGCATCATTAGCTACTTGTCTTCATTCTGGTGGTGTACATATTATCATCTTCAATAACCGAATTCATCATTTTCGGCACAATTATTACTTAACTTGATTTGACGTCGAGACTATTCAAACATGACAAATCACCTTCCTCCCCTCAATAGTAATGGACCGTTCTATTTCACCGTATCGGAAAAGAATTTCCTTCGGACAGAGCCACCTTCGACTGTCACGCGTTACGTCGATTGGCTCTGTACCTAGTAATTTATGTACTGTACCTGGTAATTTATATTAACTCACTCATTATAACTCACGCTATTTGTTTATGGATACTATTAATTGTTCAAAAGCAGTTCATTAATTAGTATATATCCTAATAAGAGTAGATAAATACATACTGAACTCTTTGAGGGTGCATATGTGGCAACAGCTTTTGCAAAGAGATGGAGGGTCAAAATTTAGTCAATTTGATAATAAGATAATCTCGTATTAATTTTATCGTTTCATTTATATTTTAGTGGTTGGGTAATTGTTTACAGCACTAGACTAATAGGATATCGAGGGAAAACAGGTGGTAATAAAAATAAAATTATTACCTCGCAATAAAAGAAAATACAAAATTAAATTGAATCTAATATCTTTTAAATCAAAGCCAATGATTGACCTTTTTGCTAAATAAATACTGGTCAAATTAAAAATGAAATTTTAGAATTTTTATAGTTTATCATTAACTTGATACCTACCGTCTAGAATCTGCGACTGAATAGAAATTAGCTCCCTCAATATGCATGAAAATTATTTTGATTTATTTGTTACGCAAATCCTGGATTCGGTATATAAAAATTTAATTTTTGAGGGATTTTGAGATTTCTTTCATTTCGGCCATGCATTGGAAGTAACCTTCTCAACAAATAAAATACAAAACTGTTTTGATTCCCTTGCTTCGCAAATTTAGGATACGGTATATGAGAATGTCATATTAAAGTGATTTCGCGCACTTTTTTGAGGTTATGTGTGAGTTAAAAATATACATAATCAATTCTGTAGTCCAATGTGAATTTGTTAAAAGTCAATCAAACAAAATAAATAAATTTATTGCTCATTCAATATACTTCAATACTGTGAATAAAATATCCTATATCCTATGTCTAACCTAACACGAGAGAGAGGAAAACTCAGTTGATAAAAAATACATATTATCAAATATTTTCCTCTGATTTTTTTTTTGAAAGATATATACCTTGAAATACGCAACCGTGCATATATCTGAGCCACTCAGCCAATTCTGACCTGGGAATATACTAGTGTAGTACCCACGCAATTTTTTTGTGTGTGGCTGTGAAATATGGTTATTGAGAGATGAGATTAACAGGACTTAAGAGAATTGTAATATTTGTAATGTTAAAGGTGACCTGGATCATATTTTCTTCCAGTGTTCTAAATATAAAGCAGCAAGTGACGGACTACATAACAATCTTATTAATTATAATATTCAGGCTCCTTTTAATATACTTTCTCTCCTCAGCCTCCATAATAAGCAAATTTTTGATTGTATCATCGGTTTTTTGGAAGAAACGAATATTTTATTATGAATTTTGTGAGTGAATGTTTAAGTAGGTTAGCTTCGTATCCTCTGTTGTTTTTCCTCTGTTGCATCCCTTAATTTATAGTGGTCCTCTAATTTTGTTTGTGTTTAAAAAAAAATAAATGTCCTGACAGACCCCAGGACGAGAAGCGTGTGTCCCTGTTTTTTCTCCTTTGTTGATCTTCAATATTTATTTTTTCATTGTCGACATAGGTTAATTGGAATAAATGGTTTTTTTTAGGGTAGCGGTTGGCTGTATGGCTAGTGGCCAGATGCCAAAAAAAAAAGCCCCCCCCCCTCTCTCTTTTTATAAGGTCAGAGCAATGCCATGAAGCTTGTTGCGAAGAATTTCCTTTAACAGGTACCAAATTAGTGACCAGAGGATCAAAGGGTATAGCCGGAAAAATTAGGGAGATGTGTCCCCGCACTTACTTAGTTAAAATGGCTTCCAGATGATGCAGTTTATAGAGTATATTACACGGTAAAAATTTTACCCCTACGAAGGTGAAAAAAAAATAATATGTCTTTAATTATTATATTTTTTTTTGTCGGTTTCTATGCAACCGATCGTTTTAAAATTTGGCACGAGTATTGCTTGCGTGGAGATAACTTACTCCAAAAAATAAGGTCATTTTATGACCATTTTAACCATCGGAAAAAAATATAAATTTTTTTTAGAGGACAAAAGGGTGGCTACCCTTCGTGGTACAATCACCATTCTATGATATATTATGTCTTGAAACTTCGTGATTATCATACTAAATTATCAATTTTTTTGCTGTGGTGGAACAATATGGAAAAAAATAAAATTGGGTGAAATAAAATATTTACACATGCCTCTTAGCTGTAACAATTAATACTTATAGCCTTACAAGGTATTGTTGCATATCTACAACCGACCGCGGGTCCCATTGCGATGTTGCCAAGTCTACTTTTTCCCCAGACGTACGGAAATTCGGCACAATCTGGCAATACCACTTCTGGAGGTTCCAGGGGCGAAGTATTAACTCTCTAGGAGCTTGGAGAAATGTTTAGCAATGAATGATGTTCTTTGTAATTAGTGTCGCATTACGACATCTGAAAAATGACGTACTGAACCAGATGAAGAAAGTGAGGGAACGATCGAAGAAGACCAGCCTTTTGTGCCTTCGACATCTTCTAGCACTACGATTAGTGACTGATGAAATAATGGAACTCACATTGCAAAGACTCGTTGCTACACATAAATACTGTTGCATATGTGGTGATGGTAAAGAACTGACCGTAATACCCAATACTGCGAGACTACAGTGCTATCGAAACAAACAAATATACATCCCCGAGGCAATCGTTGCTGTAAAATACATTTGATTTTTTTCCCCTCATTTTCGGCCTTGGATGGGTTCCATCAGCCAGCTACGCAGATGTATAATTTTTTATCTCAGTATGGTACAGTTGTTTAACATTAGTTGTCGTTTGTCAATACTTATCCTGACTTGTGATACTGATACCTAATATGCCTTTGTTTTTATAACCTTTAGGGTTTAGCCTACTATCCATGGTCCAGTCTATGTGTAAACTTAAGTCGCCCTGATGGATCCCTGATCGCGAAATGTGTCTACATTTGATTAAACATCGTTTTTATGAAGACGTTGCACATCTGGAACCATATGCCAATTATAGCTCGATTCCTAGATCGGATTAGTGTATTTTATTAAATTCCGTAACCCCAATAACATAACAACTCTAAAAGGCTCTACAGACCACCGCGGTTTATCAGACTATCTTATTAGGGTTATGGTTATTAATTACAACATTAATAATATACCAATGATACCATTCTGAGGATGGTCAATTTGTTCAGCATCCTAGCAAGTGAGCTGCACGCTGGCACCATATCGAACAATTTAGTAATAGGTCATTCTGTTATCATTATTACTAACTGTTTTCAGTTTTAATAGAAAAATAAGGACAGAAGAAGTTCTTGTACTGGAATTTTCCAACAGTGACTAATTCGTAAATGGCATCTACCGTTAAGCCTGTAAACGTTAATAATTGCTTCTCTGATAAACCGCAGTGGTCTGTAGAGCCCTTTAGATTTGTTATTGGGGTTAAGAAATGTAATAGAATGCATAAATCTGATCTAGGAATCGAGCTAAAATTGGTATATGGTTCCAGATATGTAATATCGTCTTCATAAAATCGGTGTTTAATCGATTGTATTTTACAGCAACGCCAGCATTGCCTCGGGGATGTATATTTGTTTGTTTCAATAGCACTGTAGTCTCACATTAGTGGATATTACGGTCAATTCTTTATCAGCACCACATATGCAATAGTATTTATGTGTAGCAACGAGTCTTTGCAATGGTAGTTCTACTATTTCGTCAGAGTCACTAGTCGTAGTGCTAGAAGATGTCGAAGGCACAAAAGGCTGGTCTTCTTTGATCGTTCCCTCACTTTCTTCATCTGGTTCAGTACGTAGTTTTTTAGATGTCGTAATGCGACAGTAATTACAGTGAACATCATTCTAAACTTTTCCCCAAGGTCCTAGAGAGTTAATACTTCGCCCCTGGGACCTCCAGAAGTGGTATTGCCAAATTGTGCCGAACTTCCGTACTTCTGGGGAAAAAGTAGACTTGGTAACATCGCACTGGCACCCGCGGTCGGTTGTAGATATGCAACAATACCTTGTAAGGCTATAAGTATTAACTGTTACAACTGGTGATTGTACCACCTACCCTTTTGTCCTCTAAAAAAAATTTATAATTTTTTTCTGATGTTTAAAATGGTCATAAAATGACCTTATTTTTTGGAGTACGTTATCTTCACGTAAGCAATACTCGTGCCAAATTTCAAATACATCGGTTGCATAGAAACCGAAAAAAAAAAAATAATAATAATTAAAGGCATATATTTTTTTTTTTCACCTTCGTAGTAGCGGGTTAAATATTCTCTATAAACTGCATCATATGGAAGCCATTTTAACTAAGTAAGTGCGGGGGCACATTTCCCTAACTTTTCCGGCTATACCCTTTTTAAGCTGTTTCAAAATAAAACTAAACAAATGAAGGTAGTAAATGATTCTTCCGATATGGAAATTACTCTAATCCAGAATTGTAGTCACACTCTACCAAAAGATGCATGAACAAGGCACAGAACAGTATATTCTGTGCCTTGGAAATGAGTATCGGAGATCATATTCAAAACATTCCAAGGGTGCCTCAGCTTAAAAGCTAAATCAGTTTTGGTTGTATAACTTATATTTTAGTTTATTCCGAATTAATGTCAATAATAAACAAAATTTGTTTTAAATACAACAATTACATTTTGAATTTTCAATGACTAAATATATTTAATTTGAATGAAAAATAAAATGGCACAAATTTTGTATATTACTGGTGAAACAAACTTTGGCGAGAAATAATTTGTAATTTTATTTTTCTTTAACTACTCTACGGTAAATTAATAATGTAAATTGTAAAAAAAATATCAGTTTTAAGTATCTAAAACATTGCAGCGTGTCAGGAATATTTTAAAATTTTTATAACAATTTACTACTCCTTTGTCCTACGGAATAAATTCCTAATTGCAAATCCTAGCATTATAATAATATAATAAGATATATCAGTGCGCAGGCAAGAACTTAATGAACAACTGTGGCGGCATTGTTAATTTAAATTACAAAAGACCTTAGCGACTATTGTGTGGCGTTTGATTTCATTACAATGAACAAAAAAGTATTACTACGAAAGAAAACACATTTTCCTTGAGACATCATCAATTTCACTGAGGTGACACCTTAGTGATGGTAGAACTAATTAAATTAGTGGTTGACTCGCGCTGGTCCTAATTAAACAATAATGAAAATACAGATAAAGATAGAATGACTCAATTTGCTGTTGCATTAGCGGTACCGAAATATTTTATCATAAGGCTGGGATCCCAAACTCCTAAAAAAACATATGAGTACATAAGATCATTAATTTCGTTGAATTCATCTTATTTTGTTCGTAAATAAAAAGCTTGTGGCGATATTCCTGTATTGAGAAAGGATAAAAGTGGGTTATTTACTTCCAAGTCTCGGAAGTGTAGTAACGGTAAAAAAAAATTCATTTTTTTTTTTTTAGCTTAAATAGACTTAGAATGTCATGAAACGTCGAGATTTTAAGTTTGGGCGAAAAAAATGTAATGTCTGTTGTTCTGTCTGTTGGTCTGTCTATCTACAATAATTGTTTGTGGGCATGATTATTCTGGAACGGATTATGGAGTTGACTAGAAAATCTGGAACTAGCTTGTATCTAGATAGTAAAGCAAGCAAGTAACGTTCATAACCACCTCCAACCCATGATTAGAGGAGGTAAACAAAATTGTGATTTAGTGTGTGTTCAAGAAGAAAAGGCCTCATTTTTTTTTTTTTTAGCACTACCACTACCATTACCACTTTCATACCATTATTAAAGAAGGTAAAAAAAATAAAATTGTGATTTAGTATATGTGCAAGAACTTAAGGTCTCAATTTTTTTTTACATCGGGGTGACCGATTTTTTGATATCAACCACCCCCTCACACTATCGTGTGATATATCGTTTTATGGTTTTTGGGAAACCGATTTCAAACATTATATTAGTAAAGTTCTATGAACAATTATTTCCACATAGTGGAGCGCAACTACAGTATGAAATTTTATTCATTGTAACAAACTTGGATAGAAAATCTGGATGAGGAAGCAGCGATTCCTTAGGCAGCAGTTTTTTATTTGACAGTGGCGGTTAGTTCATTGTATATAACTGATCATTTAAAAGACTAAAATAATGGTTAAAAATTTTTCTAATACACCTATATTATTAAAAGCTTTTATTTAACTTGCAATGTTTGTATGTTTGTTTGTTTGTTTGTTAGTTTAGGTCAAATCTTGCAAGCTGAATTTCGATTAGTTCTAATTAAGCTAAAGCTTTGAAATTTGGCACACGTGTATAAGTCCGGTGACAATGCAACATAGTATAGCCATTTATGGTGGTATGTACCATAATAAAACATCTTCATCATTTAAGAACGTATATTAAATAAAAAAATAAAGAATTAATATGGTTCTCTTATGAATTATATCATTATATTAATCAATTAATAATATTGATGTTATATATTTTAAAATTGTTATTCTATTATTTTGTTTTTCTTCCTGGTTCCATGGCAACTCAAACGCTTTCGTTTAGAATTATTAACAATACTTGTTTTAATGTCTTTATTATAAATACACCATGTACCAGTACAGCGGAAAGCTTTATCTTTATAAAGTTGATGCCAATAACAAATAGAAGTATTATTAGGATCCAATTTAATACGAACATTGCTTCGATTCGAAGAACGAGTTCGCGAGTTATTTCTACTATTACAATTATTGCAGAATGAAGTAGATGCTGAAAGACCAGGACTTTTTGAAGTAATTTGAGATTGAATTGAATGAAGTTGAGAACTAAAAACTTCTTGATATTGTAAAACTTGATTTAAAGTACCTTGAAAGGTAGTTGAAAAATCTTTAAATATCGTTACTAAATCAGATATAGAGGGTACTGGTTCAATTTTAAAAGAAGTATTAGATGAACCTTGATTCGGATTTTTAGAATGTACAGTCGCTAACATCGAATCTTGGCACGATTCCCAAATACTACCAGCAATATCTATAATGTCCTTAATTTGCGTCTTACCTGAGGCAGTAATTGCAATAAATATAGTTTTAGGTAAGCGCCTTTTCCACAATTTTATTAGTAACTCCTGACTTACCACATGGGAACCTCTAGCAACGCTCAACATTGACCTATAAAAATCGGATGGCCTGAGGTCTCCCATTTGTGAGCCAGAAAGTAAATCGTCAAGGCGCTTCTCTTCACTAGAGGTTAAACGCGAGATTAAAACACTTTTTAAATTAAAGTATAAATAATTCTCAGGTGGACTAGCAATTACATCATAAACATTATTTATTATCTCTAACGGTAAGGAAGCAATAACCTGGTCATATTTTCTCTTGTCATTGAGAATCCTTGCGACAGCAAATTGAGATTCAATTTGTGCAAACCAAATTTCTGGCTTTGAAACCCAAAATGGTGGTAACTTGACAGATGTGACATATTGATGATGAGAAATAACTGTTGGATATAGTGATTGATCAATATTATTTTTGGTTGTGCCATAATTAATAAATTGATTGTTCCCTCTTTTAACAAGGAAATATGAAATCAACCCACTTACCGTAAATAAAGAATTTAGTTCAAAATTAGATTCTGGATTCTGGTATATTTTCTTGAGTAATGGTTTAAGAATCCACAGAACAATCCTTCAAACGCAATCTCTTCTTAATTACTGTATCTCCCTTTAATCCTTCAGAAAAATTTCCTTTAAAAGCAATATCTTCTTAAATACTGTATCCTCTATTAATCCTTTAGAAAAACTTCTTTAAAAAGCAATCTCTTCTTAAATACTGTATCTTCTATTAATCCTTTAGAAAAATTTCCATTAAAAGCAATCTCTTCTCAATTTCTGTATAATAAAATCTTAATGTTTTCTGAATCGGTCCATATTCATTTAAAATTCCAAAATATATACTTGTATAAAATAATAATGATTCAGGACTTGTACTTTTAATTAATCTAGCCAAATTCCAAGGATTCAATTAATTCAGTCAAAAATTCGGGGAGTCTATCTGCAGCCAAGGTTAATTAATTCAGTCAAATTCCCGGGAATCCATCTGCTGCATAGGTTGACTAATTCAATTTTGGGGTCACCAATTATGGTGGTATGTACCATAATAAAACATCTTCATCATTTAAGAAAGTATATTAAATAAAAAATAAAGAATTAATATGGTTCTCTTACGAATTTTATCATTATATTAATCAATTAATAATATTGATGATGTTATATATTTTAAAATTGTTATTCTATTATTTTGTTTTTCTTCCTGGTTCCATGGCAACTCAAACGCTTAATCTACGGTAAGCAAGTTGCTATTATCGGTCTAAATCCAATACGGCGGACGTCCCAAGATGGCGGATCGGCTTTTTAGTCACAACCCCCTTGATATGGGTATCAAATGAAAGGGTTTGACGAGTAAAATACGATAAACAATGTGACGTCATTCTAAATCCAATATGGCGAACGTTCCAAGATGGCGTATCGCCTTATTAGTAACAACACCTTTGATATGGGTATTTAATGAAAGGGTTTGACGAGTAAAATACGATAAACAATGTGACGTCATCCTAAATTCAATATGGTGGACGTTCCAAGATGGAGGATTGGCTTTTTAGTCACAACCCTCTTGATATGGGTATCTAATGAAAGGATTTGACGATAAAATACTATAAATAATATTTCGTCATTCTGAATCCAATATGGCGGACGTCCCAAGATGGCGGATCGGCTCTTTAGTCACAACCCCCTTGATATGGGTATCGAATGAAAGGGTTTGACGAGTAAAATACAATAAACAATGTGACGTCATTCTAAATCCAATATGGAGGACGTTCCAAGATGGCGGATCGGCTTTTTAGTAACAACACCCTTGATATGGGTATCAAATGAAAGAGTTTGACGAATAAAATACGATACACAATGTGACGTTATTCTAAATCCAATATGGCGGACGTCCCAAGATGGCGGATCGGCTTTTTAGTTACAACCCCCTTGATATGGGTATCAAATGAAAGGGTTTGGCGGACGTGAGGGAGGTGGGAAGAGGTGGAAAGAAGTGGGTAAGGGGTGGGAAAGGGCTGGGAAGAGGTGGGAAGAGATGGGGAGAGGTAGGAAGAGGTGGGGAAGAGATGGGGAAGGGGTGGGAAGAGGTGGAAAGGGGGGGAAGAAGTGGGAAGTAGTGTCAGAGTAGTGAGAAGACGGGAGAGGGAAGAGGTGGATGGCGGTGGCAAATGAAAGGGTTTTGTCTGTCTGTTTGTAAAATAAGTAGACTAAAAAGTAAAAAATAAAATTATATAAAAAAAATATTTTTAAGAAAAAGCTTTTATTTGAAAAAACTACTAAAAAGTATAGCGCTACAGCGCTATTGCATAGTTACTTTGCTCAATTGACCGCCCCCAAAGCTTTCAGTTTCCAGGTGTATGAATTTAAAAAAAAAATTTTTACTTTTTAGTAGTTTTTTCAAATAAAAGCTTAAAAAATATAAAAGCTTAAAAATATTTTTTTATATAATTTTATTGCTCAAGTTTAGGACTTCCATATTATTGGTATCTTGGAAACTTTGACAATTATCTACCATATGATTCGCAAACGTGGATTCTGTTTTATTTGTAATTTGAAGGTTCTGTTATTTCATAAGTATCCCGTATTAAACGAGGACGACTTTGCCCAAAATACAGGGTGGATCGTTTAAATTGCGACAGTAAAATATCTACAAAGCAATACATATAAAGCAAAATGTTTAATTTTGAGAGACAAACAACAAAATAACATTATTTTTTCTTCAATATCCGCTTCGATTATTATTTAAATATATATTTTTTAAATACAACATTACATTCTACACAAGAAGCCGAGCAACTTTTGTTTGAATTTTTTTTTTTTAAATACATCTGTGACGGTCTAGAGGCAATATTATATTTAAAGAAACTACACTAACTGTTTTTGTATAAATTTGAAAAAAAAATTCAGTCATTATAAAGTTTTGTTTTCTTTTTTCATAATTTTCGCATTTAAAAAATAATTAAATAAACTGTAATTCACATTAAAGATTTGTAATATTCTGTTTGTTTAAAGATGATTGTTTATAACGAATTCAGATACATACTCATTTTTTCCCGAGGAATTTTTTTTTTATTTGATTCATTATTTCAAAGGCTAGAAAAATGTTTATATGAACTTTTTATCAGAGCGATATTTAAAGAAATAAATTCGCAAAATCGTTGACTAATTTTCATCGCATAAGTTTGCACTAAGGCCAAATTTTATGAGAATTACCTTTTAACACTTTTACCATTTTTAACACTCTGGTAAACCTTTTTTTTTGTAAAACCATAGCTTTTCAGTCATTTAATCACGAATAATACGTGTTGAAATTTGACATTGTCTATAATTATTTATTTGTTGCGTATTCATGATTTATTTTTACAATTAATTATTTTTTATTTATTTGCTATCATTATGATTAGAGAATACTATTTAAGTATTAAGTAAATCACAACTTAAATAAAAAAGTGTGAGTGAATAAATTTAAATAAATGATTGAAGTGTTTTTAATATATTTTTTTTCTTTAAAATGCTAAGAATCCTATCATATAATTCAATACATTGTCGGTATTAGCTAGAAGAGTAGTTGTTTTGATTGGTTCTCCAATAGTGAGTGTTTTAAAGTATTATTTTGACACTTTATTTTGTGACTTACTTTCTGGTGAGGCCTGGAAGCGTCACTCTTGACACCTTAGCAATAGTGGTACTTATAGATCGGTTGCTCGAGCGCCAGTTTCCTTTATTATGTGGGGAAACGTCACGTTACTCAGACAGTCTGTAAAGTAGGGCTGGAGTAGCTACAGTGGAGAAACGGTGTTTGGATATCATTACTTTCTCCTCGGTCGGTCTGCTGCGGGTAAGTGGTCGGCTAGAAATGACTTCGAGTCTTCCGGAAAGTTGGCGGCTACTGCTATGCGCGTCTGGCAGGAGATGGCGGACGGTCTTCTCTGTTGCAGTCTGGTCAGATGCTGCTTGTTCGACACGTCTAGCTCGTGAGAAACTGATCGTTTATAGTCTGTTTCAGTGCCCTGTCTACCTAAAGTGGGGGAGATGAATTAAACAGGATGCGTGTGAGCAGTATGTGACGTACGGATTTGCAATATTTCAAGAAATGTATTTTCGAACTTAGAGTAATTTAAATTACAGTTCCCTACGTCACGGTTCGGAGCTGCTTCCATCCACAAGACATCTACAAGACAATAATAAGACCAAAATATATAAATATTTTCGAAAAGAAGGTACTGAGAAAGATACTGAAACTAGTTAATATAAAAATATCTGGAGAACCAGATATAATTATGAACTATGTAATATTTTTAAAGAACCACTACTCTCAGAATATATCAGATTGCGGTTACAGGGGCCAGGGGATGTTGTCAGAACGGAAGATAAGAAGCTGCCATAAAGAACATTAAACATCCCAATGCGCGGAAAGGGGCTAATGGAGAGATCCCGAAAACGCTGGAAAGGTGAAGTAAATGACGATGGACACGATCCTCTAGGAATACGCGCTTGGAAAAGAGCGGCAGGAGATAGACAGGCATGGAGGTGGAAGTTAAAGGAGGCCAGGGCCCAATTTGGAAAGTCGTAAGAAGAAGAACCAAAATACCCAATAAATAGTAAGAAATCCTGAAATTTACTTGTAGAAAGGGATGCCAAAACACTAATTAAAAAAAAATCATATCTGGGTCAACTATTAACCAAATTGAACGGTCTTAATTGCATGTTTTAACATTTTTTGAAATTCGTAGTTTTCAAGATATTTAGAAGGAATCGTTTTGTGAATCCTCTTTAAAAGTTGTTACGGGCCTCATGCATATAGCAGTGTGATACGGGTAACATACCGTCGTAATATAAGGTCAGATACCGTCGCAATATAAGGTTCTGCTACTGCCCGCTTGGAGCGCGGGAGTCGTCCTTGCGAAAATTTGTCAGTCGACAACGGAGAAGTTAGTGATTCACAGTTACACGCCATTATTTTAATTGTTGTTTTATTCAAGCCATCCGTGGGATTATGGAATAACTGGCAATAATAAAAATGTCCTTCGCTTTAGTGAATCTGTTCTGTTTGAGTATTTTTGGTATTCATGAAGGAGTTTTATCTGCTTGAGCAGGATTTTGTGTAAAGGTAAACTAATTCCTTCTCAACCATTTTATCTGTGCATTGACCTCGTGTCTTCGTAAATTTATAGGCTGGCTAATAACTCTTGGAAATGGTTCGTCGTATGGGCCAAGGGTCGATCCGCTCGTTCCGGAGATTGTGACCTTACTTGGAATTTCATTCCCATCGTACCCTCGAGAGATAGAGGTAAATTATTTCTTTTACACGTATTGCAGCACGCTTTACGTGCATTACTGAATGGGCCACTAAAAATGTATATCTTTAGGGTTCAAGTCCAGGGACTGGGTTTAATATTATCCAAGGACTGGAGTAACATTGTCCAAGGGGCTGGAACTTTCCAGGCACCGTCCCGCCACCCGGAAGCTACCCCGTAGGGCCGTGATATAGTGAATGTCTGGTATCGTACCCCCAATTAAGTTTAGTATTTGTTTAGATAGCTTAATTTAGTATTTTGTTTAATTCCCCGCCGAGAAAACTACTGTATATATTTGAAGTTCATGTAAGATATGTTTTTATTCACGTACTATAGAGTTCTTCACTGAAACCATGGCGGCTATTTGTTAAGTTTTACTACATACTTCTGTACACCGAGTGTAGCTACACGAGGGAAATTTTCCGCACCTTTGCGGACACCCTTATCTAGTATATAAAGATTAAGTATATGAATATAATAAATTACCGGTCGCCCGGTGGAAATTGACAGATTACACAGGCCCACAAAAAAAAAAGTTGTCAGCGCCGCGGTATTGACCATACCTATCCCTTGTATTTTGACCCGCTGAACACGAATCTGACCTTAGTTTTTCCCCTATACGTCAGCAAAAAAGTCTAATATTTATATATTTATTTGCTATTAAAAGAAAAACCTGACGTGCTGGTGAAAAACTAAGATCAGATTCGTGTTCAGCGGCTTAAAATACAAGGGATAGATGTGGTCAGTACCCCCGCGCAGATGACTTTTTTTTGTCGGATTGCGCCACACTGAGTGTGGCACAGTGGCAACCAAAAAAAGTGGTCTGCGCGGGGGTACTGAACACACCTATCCCTTGTATTTTGAGCCGCTGAACACGAATCTGACCTTAGTTTTTCCTCTACACGTCCGGTTTTTTTTAACAGCAAAAAAAGTCGTGTTGAATCGTGATATTTATATATTTATTTGCTGTTAAAAAAAAACCTGACGTATAGGGGAAAAACTAAGGTCAGATTCGTGTTCAGCGGCACAAAATACAAGGGATAGGTATGGTCAGTACCCCGGCGCAGACAACTTTTTTTTTTTTTGTGGGCCTGTGTTATTTGTAACAAAACACAATATAGTATGTTTCTACTTTAGAGCGTGTCATTATTTCGATTGCGACCACCAAGGATGTAAACCTTCATGACCTTAAATTAATAACTTCTGTAATTTACGTTAAGCTTGGGCTTAACGCCCAGAGATACCTGAGCTAGAGTATTTATGTTGTGGGCACGATACACCACTCATCCGGGCTAAGGAGTGTCCATGATCTGCTACACACAGCAGCCCAAGATTGATCTGTTTTCTTTTAATTATCTCGCGGCCCCCATCCGTTTCACTTAAGGGGTCCAAGATTCGTAGCAAAGTATATAGTCGGTTTTGGTCAACATATTATTTACATGTTTATGAGACCATAAAAAACATGAACATGACATATGTGGTAAGATCCATCCTGAGATATGCGTGAGTCACTGAGCCGCGACGACCTCATGTGCGCCGTGCACAAATTTATTGCACTAATGCACAAAACCATTAATTTTAGTTCATAATAATTTATTTATAATTGCAATAAATCTGTGCGTACCAGACACGACAACTCTCGCTAACCAATAACTCAAATCAATCCCAACTCTCTGTCTCTCCTCTCTCTCTCTCTCTCTCTCTCTCTCTCTCTCTCTCTCTCTCTCTCTCTCTCTCTCTCTCTCTACGTAGATACCCAAAAACTTAATATGCTCAACTGGACCTAAATCCCCACTGGTTGCTGGTATGTTCATACCATGATGCGCTGGGAACAAAATATTTCACGACTTTTTAACGTTCAACATAAGCTTGTTAGTACAATCATTTGGTAGTTTTACCTGGAAAGTTTTCCGGGAGTTTTGAAAATTGGTGATTTTATAGATTTCGATGTGCTCTTTCCGAATTTCTACTTTGCCACCTCGTATCTTTGCCGCTCCCGCCGCCATATTGAAAAAATGGCGCCTAAAAACTGTTTCTTGATAATATATCCTTTCCGATTCATTTTACGATAAAAACAGTTATATAATAAATTAAACTAGAGAAAGTTTCCTATAATTTTTTTGATAACCTTTTTTTGTAATGAATCTTAAAGGAGATATAGTCAAAAAACAGTTTTTAGGCGCCATTTTTGCAATATGGCGGCGGAAGAGGCAAAGATACGAGGAGGCAAAGTAGAAATTCGGAAAGAGCACATCGAAATCTATAAAATCACAAATTTTCAAAATCCCTGGAAACTTTCTTTTTTGAGCACCAAATGACTGTATTATGTTACATTTAAACCATTCTAATATATTATTCATTAGTGTTGATACATGTTTTTGTGATGTAGTATATAGTATGTACTAGTGTCATCCGTAAACAGTAAGAACATTGTACTAGGAAAATTCTCAGGCCGATCATTTATATAGATGAGTAATAATAATGAAATAACTCTGGCTTAGATTTAATTTTTTTAAATACCATTCTGGATGTCTCGAAAATCTCAGTCTGTGTCACTCGGTTCGCTAAGTATGAGGTAAACCACAGGAGTAAAATACTTCTAATACCATAGTATTCCAATTTGTTTAATATTAATGAATGGTCGACATAGTCACAGGCTTTAGATAAATCGCAAAGTTTATTTAATAGTAAAAATGTTGCTTCCGATGTATTAAGAGATATGATAGGTAATAAATTTACAAAGATAACTAACTGATTTTTTACATATTATATTTCTAATATTTTAGATGAAACCGGCAATAATAATATACGACGATGTTTGTATTTTCTTTAGAACTTTCTTTTAAAATGGGTCTTAGTAAAGCTTTCTAAAATCTGTCTGGAAATATTTTAGACTCTTCATAGATCTTAAATAAATATAACAAAACATAATTAGTATATAATAAGATTTTTCTTCAATAAAGTAATGGTAATTTCATCATAACCAGCTGATTTTTTGTTTTTTAAGATTTTAATTATAGAAATTAATTCTGATTCCATTATTTCAGGAAAAAGGAGTTTTCAATATGGACATTAATTTTTCGGAAACTAACTGACTGTACTTTTACAATTAATTATTATTATTTTTTAAATAATTAATTGTAAATAATGAATGAATGTTTCTGTCTTCTACTGATGAGAACTAACGAGTTCGAAAAACTTTGAACAACTTTTCTAGAGTTGAAATAGAATGTAAGGTTCAATAATTGTTGTGAATGACTAAATTTCAATAAATAATGCTAGGAATTCCCTGTCATGTAATTCAATACTTCATCAGTATTAGTTAGAAGAGTAATTATTTTAATTGGTTCTCCAATGATGAGTGTTTTAAAATGTTTTACTAAGTAGTGTTTTAGCGTGACCGGATTAAGGTACCAATATAGAGAAAGTAGATAATTTCATATTAAATAAGAAAATATGTGAATGACTGAATTTAAATAAATGATTTAAGCATTTTCAATATATTTATTTTTTGCTTTAATATGCCGGGAAACCTATCACGTAATTCAATACTTCGCCAGTATTAGCTAGAAGAGTAGTTGTTTTGATTGGTTTTCCATTAAAGAATGTTTTAAAGTATTTACCTAACTAGTATTATATTAGCGTGTCCAGAATAGGGCAACAATATACAGAAAGTATGTAATTTCACAATTAATAAAGTGTGTGTAAGTTGTGATTTTCTTAATACCTAAATAATATTCTCCAATCATGACTGTACTGCACTGTATCAAAAACATATATTCTACGACCTTAATTATAATAACTTTATTTACTTACAGGAAAGCAATTAAAAAAGATACACAATTTACTTTAGAAGTTATTTCCTAATTAGTTCTCCAGAGTAATTCACGCTAAATACTTTAAACGATAATACACTTTAGCTGTTACATAAATTATAAACTGTATTAAACTGTTTGTCTGAAGCAAAATAAAACAAAACAATTAAACAAATTGCAAAGTTTAAAGTTATGGGAAAAAGATGTATTTCCAATGATTAATAGTTCTCAACTTTAAGATACCTAGTATTAACCCTTCGGAAGAGTACAGTAATTAAGATGAAAAATGATAATTAACAAATAATTACTAGATACTTAAGGTTACATGGAAACTAATGGGATATAATTTATCAAACTCAAGATAAATACACATTACAAACAGCATTTTGGTTCGATAATAAAATACGAGAAGTCGTGCAATCAGTGAAGATAATGACGTGGAGTATATTTCGGTTTGCTGAAATACTGAAATTATATTCTAATTTAATAATTAGAATAATTAAATACATATTATATCCGCTACCTATATACAAACAATAAATACATTTGATATCGTGAAGTGTTAAAATATATTTTTGGTCGTCTTATGTAAAACTTTTACTCAGGAATATAAAATTAACGACATCCATACTTTTTTTAAATTTCGTGTATGATTATAACTAATTTTAGACATTATTAGACCAACCATATATTATTAGATATTCGCACCCGCAATCAGGCCCAACAGGCTGTCACTACTAAGAATATGCCGGGTCTGAAGCGCAATAATTAGAAAAAATAGTACACCGGATTTTTTTATCAGAAATAAAAAATTACACAACCACACAAAAAAAAATTGGCCTGGGTACTACACTAGTATATTTCCATGGGAAGGGTCCAGGGGAATAACGATGAATGTCACAAAATAGTTAAAACTGAGTTAACACTGCCATCTGTTAGCTACACTACAGTACTATCTACTGTACAACTTAGCCAGGCAAAAAATGCTGAGAGTATCTAGATATTGAGGAATTTAATTTAGACAAAAAAGGCAAAAACGATGAATGTTCAACTGTTTTTAGGCTAGAACGATGAATGTCCAAAAATTGTCTACTATTATTCTGATCATCTATTTTGTTCAGTTGTTCTTGATTTGTTGACATATTAAGAGGTGTAGTGAGCTTTGTGTGAAATATAATAATATGGTATGTTTAATTATTATTATTTCTATAAATATTCTTACCAAATATAACTTTATTTTAGCTAATGGATGACTCAGATGATAAGGTTTGCAGCGGTAACTATCCTAAAAAAGGCCTAAATTGGGTCGAGTCTCTGATGTAAATAAAAAATTATTAGTATCGACACATGAGACAGGACCAGATTGTAACTGTTCTAGACTTCATTGTGAAACTTACAAGATCTAAAAAGGTTTTGTGAAAATCCAGAAGCACAAAAATTTTACGACCAACTTCTTTTTACTAAGAATAACGATAATAACGACGAATATTCTGAATGATACTTGTCTTTACAATGTTATCTAATGGACATTCATTATTTTTTCCCAGTTTTTCTTGTAGTTTCAAAGACTTTTTTAGATTTTCTTAACGTAAATTTTTAAGAAGCACGATTTTGTTTTGCTAATCAGTAGACGATATTACGTTAATTCTATAAATCAAAATGTGTAAGCATATTATTTTTGTATTAAAAATAAAACCGTTTTGAAAATAGAACTACAATTATCTCCATTTTAAATCTTTGTTATATTAATCGTTATTCCCCTGGACCCTTTCATGTATTTTCGTGCGCTGAATGAGAATCCGAGGTCAGAATTGGCCGATTGGTTCATATATTCAAAATAATCTCAAAAAATAGCCAAAAATGACTAAAAACGGGCACTACTGCGTATTTCAAGGGGTCTTTAAAAAAATTAATACGTTTTTTATCAACTGAATTCACATTGGCTTACAGAATTGATTATGTATATTTTAACTCATACATAACCTCAAAAAATGCTCGATATCACCCAAAAATGAAATTTTCATATATCGTACCCTAAATTTGCGAAGCAAGGGAATCACAACAGTGTTATATTTTATTTGTTGAGAAAGTGACTTTCAATGCATGCCCGGAATGTGTTTCGTAGGTTGGGTATTGATCCCTAATCTCATGTTTCTATATACCGAATCCAGATTTTGTGAAAAAAATAAATCAAAATAATTTGCATGCATATTGAGGGAGCTAATTTCTATTTAATCGCAGATTCTATATGGTAGGTATCAAGTTTATAATAAATTATAAAAATAAAAAAATAATAATAATTTGAGTACTCCGAAAAATTTCCTGTACTCGCGATGGGTTCTTCGAGCAGCTGCTTCTAAAATGACGTCTACAATTGGTCTACTCTCCCGGATAATCCAAGAGAATAGTTAAAAATTCTAATGAATCTGACTGATGGAATCTCAAACATTTATTCAAAAATTTAATTATAGAGGAAAATCTTTTTATGGTGTTAGTCTAGTCAACGAAAGAGTATAGAGGACATGGAGGGGGAAAGCAATTTTCCTCTTCAGGAATGTGTTAGGAGATAAACATACTAAAAGTCCCCGACCCTAGCCCTGCCACTTCAGGGCGAAAAATTTTCCTATACAAAATTAAATTGTATTAAATTTCCTAAAAAAAATGTTTATATTCATTTTCTTCCTATGTGTTATATTTTCCGAGATATTCGCCAGCGCAAATCGATAATAAATAAATTATCTGAAATGTTTCTATCAAAACGGTTTACCGTGGTCTGCTAATAAATCACAGTCACAAAACAATCTTTATTTTACAACACTCGACGTATTTACTAACGTAATATTTTGTCGAAATCTATACGTTTCTTTAAATATACAGTGTGACTCACTTAAAATGAAGAACCCTTACAACTTTTTTATTTTGTTTCCGATTTGAATCAAATTACTTCCACATCCAGTGGATGTATAGTAACGACAAAAAAATTAAAAAAAAAATTTATTGTTCAAATAGGCTTAAAATGTCATGAAACGTCGAGATTTTAAGTTTGAGCGCAAAAAAATTCTGTCTGTCGGTCTGTCTGTCTGTAACTTTTTTTTGTGTGCACGTTTACTCTGGAACCACTTAAGGTATTGACTTGAAATTTGGTACACATTTATACAGTTGATTTAAAAAAAAAACTGGTACAACTCTTGTAATCGAAAATCTTAATAGTTTAGTTGTGTGCATATGTCTGTAAATAGGGCTGGCCAGGCATGTCGAGAGGGGGGTGGAGAAGGGGTGATTTACCCCAGACCTGGGTTTTTTGGAGGAGACCGGTTTTCTTAGTGTTTTTAAACTTAATAAACCTTTCTTTTTTATTTTATTCAAATGGAATTTTAAAAAATAATTAGAAAATAACTTTTTCAAAACATTTTCAAGCCTGCCATATTATTGTTTAACAAAATCATATTTGTTACGGATAATTCTACTAATGGTTGTAATTAAAATACTAACTGAATAATGATAATTCTATTTTTAAAATAAAAACACAAAAATTCCACTTGAGATTAAAATAAATGTAAACAATGCAAACTGAACATAAAAATACAATAAAAAAAATAAAATAAATGAACTTCAACTACGTAATACATTAATAATATTTTGTCATTGCTCCATTAGCGTCTAAAACTGCCTGAAGTCTTGCAGGCATGGACAAAATCAGATTTCTGGCAAGGTCAACTTCTTGCGACAAGTTCTCCCAAGTGTCTTCAATTATCCCTTCCAATTCTTGGGCATTATTTGGATGGTTATTTAATTTTCTTATATGTTTCACCATTAGTCCCCAAAAATTTTCAATTGGATTTAAATCCAGACTTTTAGATGGCCAAGAAACCATTGCCTGACACGATAGGCCGTATGTATGGAGCAGTTGTCTTGTTGGAAAATAAAATTATTTTCCGGAAACACCTCTGTTACTGACGGCAACATAATATTGTCTAATATTTCAATATATTTAATGGAATTGACCACTGTTCCAACACACACCTAACCCATTTAGGCTCATCCAAGCCCATCTGTTACTGACGGCAACATAAGATTGTCTAATATTTCAATATATTTAATGGAATTGACCACTGTTCCAACACACACCTAACCCATTTAGGCTCATCCAAGCCCAGACATTGACTGAAAACCTTCCTGATATTTGTGGATCGAAAGAATATTTTTCGTCGTGTCTGGTGGAAGGAGGCCTATATACGCGAACATGTCCATCGTTACAGGATTTAAAAACATTTTCGTCTGAAAAGACAACTTGTCCCCAGAAGTTTTCATCATTGATTATATAGTTGAGTGCAAAAATAATGCGTCTTTTCTTCTGAAAGTTTGTACTTTTTAGCCGCTGAACAACTCTTCAAGTCGCTTTGTAGTTTTATTCTTCTGCAAGCAGTAGACACAGAAGCAGGGAAATTTGTCTCTGAAATTGCATTTACTCAGACTGCAGTAAATGCAATCTTAGGTAATTTATAAGATTTTTAAGATAAGATTTTCATCTTCTTGATTATTGCTCTTTCTGGGCCTACCGGAACCAACTTTACGGGATACCGTTCGGTTGATTTCCCATTGTTTTTTAACACTCATTGTCGTGGTTTTACTCACATTGTATTCAGCAGCAAGTCTTCTTATGGACCAACTATCTTCAATTTTAGAAACAATTCGAAATTTTTGAATATCTGTTAGATGTCGAACCATTTTTAATAATGACGCCACTGATTAACGTCAAAGTGACATTTGTAAGATTATTAATATCAATCAAAGAACGAATGATTTACATAGCTAAAAGAAAGTGTACCAGTTTTTTTTAAATCAACTGTACTTTAACAAGATCTGGAACTAGATATATTTTCATGTTGTTCCGACGAAGGGTTGGAGGTAAATTGGGGTAAATTTGGGGTAAATGGGTAAATAAAGCAGGTAAGAGTCCATAAAATTGGTTTTTAGTATATTCAAGAGAAGCTAAGGTCTCAAAAAAAGTTTTGGCATTAGCCACCATTACCAGCCCCACCCCCTTATTAAAGGGGATGAAAAAAAAATTATAATTTAGTGTATGTACAAGAACCAGAAACCTCAAAATATTTTTTTACTTCATCCACCCCCACTACCACACCCCTGTCACCACCCCAGTACCGATGTGAGGTATCGTTTTGTGGGTTTTTGGGGTAAAGGATTTCGAATGTTATATTATTAAAGTTCCATAAACAATTATTTCCATATACAAAGTTTTTTCGTTGTGAGCGACTTGGATAGAGAATCTGGATGTGGAAGTAGTGATTCCTTGGGCAGCGTTTTTTTACTAAAGTATAGAACAAATTAGAATCTACTTATAACCAGAAAAACATTTGCCTGCTACAAATGCAAAGTCACCTAATGTAAGTTTTATAAAACCAAGTTTATTCTTCCGGAATGTTGCTGATGTTGAATAGCAGCCAGTAAAAGCATGTAGGAACCGAATTTCTTTCAGTCCTAGCTGCTGTATTTGATGTGTTGTAAACATTGGAGTAAACATTGATTTGAACTTTTCCTCTGTCAGGTTTTATGAATAAAATATTGCAGTAAACATCTTTGCGATAAGAGAATGCCTAATATAAGAAAAATTTTTGAAGGATTAAACAAGCGGTTAGTCGATCCTTCAAAAGACCATCTTCCACCTTTCATATAAATTTGGGCATTGTAAAGTATTTGCGTTAAGGCTTTGCATAAAGATTTTGATTTTTTCCAGTACACATAACTAATACTTCCAAACATTTCGGATGCGAAATTGAAGGAGGTAATTTTTTATGAACCAAAAATCAGAAAGATGTTTAGAAACGAAAATGGATAAGATTGAAAAAACTGCCTGGATCGGTTTCAAAAATGTAGTGGAGAGTTTTCTAGGAAAAAATAAGAGTGAAAATTACAAAGAAATAGTAGCGGAAATGGTTGAAAATTATGCAAAGTTGGACTGTCCAATGAATTCAAGATTGAATTTCTTAAATTCACATGTATATTACTTTCCGAAAAGTCTAGGGTATTATAGCGAAGAATAGGGAGAGTGAATCTATTAAGGTAAGTAGTTGATAGAAAAAAATAATATTTCATAGTTGGTTAATATTATTGCCAATGAAGGAACCTGATATATTTTAGTGAAAATATAGAGTGTTGACCTAAAAAAGTAGTTAATTAAGAAAACACCCCACTGCAATTTTTACTTGTTTTATCTTGCATCTATTATTTATCTGTTATCAGTCTTTTTTAAATTACCTAATCAAACTTTTTCTATTGTTCCTTTAATCCACTTCTTTATTATGTAATTCTGTCAACAGTCCCTCAGATGTTATACAAGTAAAGAAAACAAATAAATAAAGATAATTATTTAAAAAAATAACTTTTTCAACAGAGGTCCTGCAATATTTCCAAGCTGAGGGTACGTCGTGTTTTGGCGTCAGTGATTGGCCTTAGTCGTGAGTTTTGGTTTATTTCGTTTTTATATTTCTTAGCAGCAACATATATGTTGAAGCAACCCCCTGTATACACGCGTCAATATTTTTTCTATGCTGACAAATTGACGCGACGGTGGCGTTATAAATATAAAAGTACATTACAGAAAAGTGTTTCTTTCACACAGTCCTTCTTATATCACCTGAACATCGCAAAAACCAATTAGCATGTAGTGAAAAATATATCTTTTCATACGTCGATATCTCGGGGTGATTTACGTAACATCTCAAGTATAAAACTGTGAATGCATGTATCTTTTAGATCTTAGATTGTGAAAGAGATATTCTCTGAATAGTCAAAGATGAACATAAAAGGAGAATAAAGAATGAACGAAGAAGACCGAGAGCGAACCCTGTTTAGGGAAGGCAACTAAAAGTCATTTGGTCGCATTTACATTATTTGGGTGAGTCTGGAACTTTTACATCTTTTTATGTCCCTCCTTTTGCTGTGACAATGACACAATGACTATAAAACTAATATTTGTTTAAAACTGTACTAGCTTTAACACTGCATGATGTTTTCCTAAGAAAAAGCCAATTATGTCATTAGATAGCTTTAATACTGGGTGTCCCGGACACAGTGGTAAGAACAAATCTGCTGATAAGGGACAACACCCTCTGATCATGACATAGAGTTATCTGAGAATCAGCAGTTTGAAAGTTATAAGGATTTTTGTGGTTCTTAAGGGATTTCTTACCCCTCCTTAAAATTAAAATTTAAATTAAAATTATTTATTGTTGTTATTAACATAGTATATGTTACACAAGTCAATATATAGCACAGAGCTTTGACAAATATAATTTATAAGAACGTATAGTTTGTAAAATTTAGCAAGATCACAACATGCAAAAAATAAAACATTAAAATAAGAAACACAGAACATGAAATGTCACATATCACATTACGAAGCGTCTACATTTAGATATTTTAAAAACATTTATACATCCAAAATTTGGCTGAAAAAGTTCATTGTCATGGTTGCAATTCAAGTATGCATTCGCATCATAAAAACTTTCCTTGATAGGAAAGTTCTTATTGTATTATTGAAAGTGTTCATTGGGGGACTTCTGACGTATAGGTAATTTATTGAAGAATTTTGGTCCGAAAAAATTGAATCCATTTCTATTCGAGCTTAGTCTGATAAAATCGGTTCTTAAATTATAATTATGTCTAGTGTCATGCGAGTGTAAGCTTTCATGAGTATTAAATAGATGAATGTTTTCATGTGTATATTTTAAACAGGTAAATATGTATAATGACGGAAAATTTAATACGTTTGGCTCAATAAACTTATGTCTGACATCATCTCTATAGCACCAATTAATAATTACTCTTATTACTCTCCATTGTAACCCACGAATCCTTTTTGCACTAGGTGCGTGACCCCAGTTTATCAAAGCATGAGACATATGTGATAATATCAGTCAATAATAGGCCGTTAATAGTACATTAATAGGCACTAACGTAACTAGCATACTAATAACAAACGTGTTTTTGG
Source organism: Rutpela maculata (assembly GCA_936432065.2). Taxonomy (NCBI): domain Eukaryota; kingdom Metazoa; phylum Arthropoda; class Insecta; order Coleoptera; family Cerambycidae; genus Rutpela; species Rutpela maculata. The sequence continues at coordinate 86,137,396 of OW386285.2, forward strand.
AATTTTTTTTGGCTACCTGTTGAACATGGTGGCACCAATTCAATTTTTGATCCGTGTAGACAGCTAAAACTTTACCACATCAGGGTTTGTAAGATCTTGTACCGGTCTATGAGTAAAAACCATGTTGACTGTTTTTGTGCGATTAAGTGATAGCCAGAGTGCTGAAAACCAATCGGTAGCTTGGGTGCAAGAATCATTCATAGATTGTGGGATTCGCTTTATATCTTTATTAGTATTGAAAAGTGCGAATAACGCGAGTTCGGCGCTGTGTACCGCCACACCAAGATCATTTACATAAATCAAGAACAAAACTGGACCCAACATAGAGCCTTGTGATACTCTGGAGGTGATTTCACTTAGCTGCGAACTTTTATTACTTCCACATCCAGTGGAAGTATAGTAACGACAAAAAAAATTTTAAAAATTTTTATTGTTCAAATAGGCTTAGAATGTCACGAAACGTCGAGATTTTAAGTTTGAGCGAAAAAAAATTCTGTCTGTCGGTCTGTCTGTCGGTCTGTCTGTCTGTAATTTTTTTTGTGCGCACGTTTACTCTGGAACCGTTTGAGATATTGACTTGAAATTTGGTACACATATGTACTTTAACGAGATCTAGAACTAGATTATATTTTGATCTTGTTCCGTCGAAGGGTTGGGGGGTAAATTGGGGTAAATTTGGGGAAAATAGGTAAATCAAGCAGGTAAGAGTCCATAAAATTGGTATTTAGTATATACAAGAGAAGCTAAGGTCTCAAAAAAAAATTTGGCATTAGCCACCCCCTCACCACCCCCACCCCATTATTAAAGGGGATGAAAAAAAAATGTGATTTAGTGTGTGTACAAGAACCAGAAACCTGAAAATGTTTTTTTACTTCATCCACCCCCACTACCACCCCTTATCACCACCCCCACCCCGCTACCGATGTGGGGTATCGTTTTATGGGTTTTTGGGGTAGAGGATTTCAAATATTATATTATTAAAGTTCCATAAACAATTATTTCCACATACAAAAATTTTTTCGTTGTGGGTGTGTGGAAAAGAATCTGAATGTGGAAGTAGTGATTCCTTGGGCAGCGGTTTTTTTAACTTGATAAACTGTTGTCTGTCTAATAAATATGACTTGATTATATTGCCACTGACAGGATCGAAATTTAAGGCGGTAAGCTTCTCCAAGGCTGGTTACAGTAAAATAAGTTGTTTTCTTCAAGATGGGTTACTATTTGTATTTTTAGAACGGTTTCCAGTAATATAGAAATAACTGTTACTAAAGAAATTGGTCTGAAGTTGTCTAAGTCCATCAGTGACCTACCTTTGTGGATGGGGACAACTTTTGAAATTTTTAGTACATCAAGATATATTCTACTGGATATTGCGTGGCTTATTAATTTAGCAAGAGTTATTAAAATAATATATTTATAATTTTTACCTCATAAGGATTCAGACTATTTTTATTTTCTAAATTATTTATTACCGATCGGAGATCATTAAAGCCGTATTGAGTTGTCAAATGATCAATAACATTTCTATTCGGTATATCTAGTACGTGCAGGCCCGACGGAAGGGGGTGATTCCCCCCGGGCCCGGCCTTGTTTGGGGGGCCCGGAAAATTTTGTTGGTAAAAATTTTTTTTTCGGATTTCTTTCCCCTGCTCATCAAAAAATTTTTTGAGGGCCTGGGCTTGTTTCGGGGGCCCGGAAAATTTTATTTTTTTTTCAGATTTCTTGTGTGACGTTTCTGTTACGTTACATTTCTATTATGTGATTTGGCCAATGCAGTTAGGCATTTGTAATGTTAAAATAAAATGTGGTATTGATACGACACTTTAATTGTATAAGTTACTGTTATTTTATTTCACACCATCCAACAAATTCAAATCCATTTACTGGATGAGATCTATAGAAAACCAATATTCAAATTCAAATGAGTGATAATTTAAATCTAAACGCAACACATCACAAGTTATTAGCAGACATAGGATTTTTGGCCGTCACGACAAAGACGGACTTGAAATCTAATACTATCAATTAATTAATTTTGTTTATATATGGAATATACTAAATATTTCTGAGTTTCATAGTACCTGGATACCAAATCAGTGTGCCTTTCTTGTGATGAGCCCGTCAGGCTAAATGTCTTTATTACTTACTTGAATATATACATTTTTTACTTATCTGTGGTGTACAATTAGTTATTGCATCAGTATTCTATTTTTTTATTTAATTCAATTAACGCCGATATAAAATATAATTTTGCTTTCCGCTCTTTAGAGAGCCTTCTAAAAACTGGAACTACTTTTGCGCCTTGAAATTTGGAAAATCCTCTGAGATATTAGAAAACAAGTAATCCTTTGCAAAAAATGTTATAATCTTTACAACATAAATATAGAGATTTCATCTACAAGCCTGTATGAGGTTTTTGGCTCTCGTCTCTTGCTCTACGTTTACTTGGTTACAAGAAACCGTATAATGCATCTATTATATCATTAATTACACAGGTCAACATTTAGTTTGAAAAAATGCACCGGACTCTACCTAGGTACTCGGGGGGTTTTTGGGGTCGCTAATTCCAATGCCGAGGTTGGTTAAGCTCTATCACGTCAGGTTCAAGGTCATTTGAAGAAAAGGTGTTTAAAAAAATCTGAAAAAATTCATACATAGGTTTTTGGGATCGTTGAGTCCGAATCCGATGTCGTCTATCACTTCATATTCAAGGTCGTTTGAAGGTTAAAGTAAGAATAGGAGGTGAAAAAAAAAATGGAAAAAATTTATACGAATGCTCACCTGCTTACTTACTGTCTGTTTATCTGTCCGCCTTTATACCTGCACACCTGTTTGTTTGCTTGTTAGTCTGCATTTTTCGTCCGCCTGTATTTTCTCTCTGTCCATATAGCTGACATTCTGTCTTTCTACCTGCCTTTCTGTCGGTAATTCTGTCTAACTAAATGAATAAATGTTTCTATCTGTCTGTTTTTCTGTCACCCTCCGTCTAAATGTCCACTGACAGTCTGTCTGCCTACTTGTCAGTTTCTCTTCTTACCTTTCTGCCTACCATTCTCTTTTGGTTTTGCGTGATTGTACAAAAACTGGATTAAAAAAAAACTTTTCAAAGCCTTCAACAAATCAATTCGCTTCTCTCAGCATTAGTGTATTAATCGAAATTCGGGCGAGAACGTTTACATTGTTCCTGGAATTATCTAATTTGCTGTTGACATGCGCTGAAATTTCCAAAATTTATGCTAAAATTACTTACATTTAAAAATCCCGACTCAAAAAACCATTAAATTACTTTGATCCTGACATAACTGAGCTCCAAGTGAGTGAAGCCAACACCCGTGATTCTCGCCGAACTTATATCCCTCTTCTGCCCCAACTCACTTGCGGTGGGAATCTATTTAATACTCAAGGTACTCACTACTTTCATGTTCGCTCTGCTTCTGCAACTATTTCTAAAGGCCAGTCTTTGAGTCTTGTTCCACAGGATTTATGTGGTGAATATAAGTTCGTCAACTTTCACAGAAAAAAATAAGTAGGTGATTCATTGAGTTAAATATATTTGCACTGAGATAGCCGAAGAATCCTCATGTGCAGCTAAAGCTGGCGGACGAATGCCGGCTTGAAATGACCTTGAAATGACCTTAGAATTTCCTCCGGATGCCTTTTAAGCGAACACCGGATTCGGACTCAGCGACCCTAAAGACCCATATGTAAATTTGTTCAAATTTCCTAAACCACCCTCTCTTAGTTTGACCTTCAAATGACCTTGAAACTGACATGGTAGAGGTCAACCGGCATCGGATGTAGACTCAGCGACCCAAAAAACCTGTATATAAAGTTTTTTAGATTTTTTGACAGCTTTCACTCTGTTTTTCTCAAATTAACCTTGAAATGACCTCCGGATGCCTTTTAAGGGTAAGCGAACACCGGATTCGGACTCAGCGACCCTGAGATCATGTGTGAATTTCTTCAGATTTTTCAACAACCTTTTCTTTAAATGACCTTGAAACTGACTTGGTAGAGGTCAACTGTCATGGGATGCAGACTCAGCGACCCAAAAAACCTGTATATAAATTTTTTCAGATTTTTTACAGCTTCCCCTCTGTTTTTCTGAAATTAACCTTCAAATGACCTCCAAATGCCTTTTAAGTGTAAGCGAACACCGGATTCGGATTCAGCAAGTCCAAAAGCCTACGACTTTTTTCAGATATTTTCAACCATCTTTTCTTAGTTTGACCTTCAAATGACCTTGAACCTGATGTGACGGAGCATAACCGACCTCGGCATCGGAATACGGGTTCCCAGAAACCCCTGGGTACCTAGGTAGAGTCCGGTGTATTTTTTCAAACTAAGTGTTGTGTTATCTAACTTTTTTCTGACAATATTGG